>JASDQU010374257.1:16598-47564 GCA_032191745.1 Picea mariana | reverse complement strand
ATGTCTCCTTCATAGATGATTTTTCCAGGAATACATGGATATGTTTCTTGAGGAATAAATCAAAGGTTTTAGAGAAACTCAAAGAGTTTAAATCTCTTGTAGAAAACGAGACAGATAAGAAGATTAAGAAGTTGAGAACTAACAACAGTGGTGAATTATGTGGAAAGGAATTTGATTAGTTCTGCAAGCAGTGTGGTATAGCACGCCAAAATACCACACCATATACCTTAAAGAAAAATGGAGTTGCTGAGATAATGAAAAAAAAATTGATGGATAAGACAAAGAGCATGCTCTGTGGTGTTGGGCTCGCACAAGAATTCTAGGTGGAGGAAGTCGACACTGCAAAATATCTAGTGAATGTCTCCTTCATCGGAACTAGTCGACATAAATCCACATGAGGTATGGTCTGGTAAGAAGCCTTCAGTTTCACATCTCAAGGTATTTTACTGTGATGCATTTGTGCATGTTCGCAAGGAAAAGAGGAGCAATCTTGACAAGAAGGAAATCAAGTGTATTTTCATTGGATAAAAAGAAAGAATGAAAGGATATAAACTCTGGGATCATGCATCAAGCAAAAAAATGTACAATCGAGATGTGGTATTCAAAGTAGTTGGAAGGAAGTATGATCTTGAAGAAATGGTTCAAACAGAGAATAATCCAGAGAAGGTGTGGTTTGAACTGAGGAACGAAGAAGATGATTCAGATGAGTCAACTCGATCAGAAGAAAAGGTGGAACAACCGACCTTGGTTGTAAGGAGGTTAGAATGATAAAGAAAACCAATTGAAAGGTATAGTCCACCCAACTTTCTTTCCACATTTGTGTTAACTTCCACCAAGGATGAGCCCAAGTCGGTCGGGGAGGCAATCGAATCAGAAGAGGGAAAACTCTGGAAGGACACCATGCTCGAAGAGACGATATCCTTTCATAATAATGAGACATGGTACTTAGTTGAATTACCTAGTGGAATAAATCATGTTGGTAGAAAATGGGTATTCAAGAAGAATATGAACGCATCAGGTCAAGTCGAGAAATTCAAAGATCGATTGGTAGCGAAAGGATATTCCCAATTCGAAGGAGTTGACTTTGGTGATATTTTTTTCTATGATGCAAAATTAAATTCCATTAGAGTACTAATGTATATGGCTGCAACATTTGATTTGGAAATAAAAAATATGGATGTAAATACAACGTGCAAATTGAAAATATCCCTTTATGGTCTAAAGCAATCACCAAGGACATGGTACCAACATTTCGACACATACATCCTTATTTTGGGGTTTGTGAGAAGCAAAATTGATCACTACATATATTCCAAAGAAGAAGGTGGGAGTTTCATATACGTAGCATTGTATGTCCATGACATGTTGCTTATTGGAAACAACATGAACACAATAATGGAGGTGAAGAAGCAGTTATCCTCCAAGTCCAACATGAAGGATCTTGGTGCAACAAACTTCATTCCGGGAATGGAGATCAAGAGAGATTGAACAACTAGAAAGCTCTGATTGAACCATAAGAAGTGTATTGAAACAGTCTTGAAACATTTCAACATCCAGGATTGCAAGCCTGTGAAGGTGCCAATTCCCGTGGGAGCAAGGCTAACTGTTGAACAATGTCCAAGCACACAGAAGGAAATAAAAGACATGACACATGTTCCCTACGCAAGTTTTGTTGGTAGTCTAATGTATGTGATGGTTTACACTTGATCATACATTTCCCATGCAATGGGAGTTTTGAGTAGATACATGTTGACACATCGGAAGGAGCATTGGACAACTGTCAAGAGAGTATTTAGGTATTTTTGTGGCACAAAATATTATGCTATATGCTACCAAGGAAAATTTGGAGATGACCGTGAAGTAAATGTGCATGGATTTGTTGACACCAAATGGGTTGGAGATCTGGATCGATAAAGGTCGACTAGTGGATAAGTGTTCAATATGTATAGTGGAGAAATCAACTGGATGATTAAGCGACAACCAGTCATATCCTTGTCAACAACAGAATCTGAATACATGGTAGCCACTCATGGAAGTAAAGAATAAGTATGGCTACAAAGGTTGTGTTCTGGAATCTAGTTTGAGAAGAAATCTAGAATATCATTGCGACATTCAAATCGAAATATTCCTGGAAAAGAACCCAACTTATCATTCTAAGACTAAGCACATTGATGTACAATACCATTTCGTGAGAGACATGGTGGAAAGAGACAAGGTGTTGATGGAGAAAGTAGACCTGTTGGAAAAACTAATAGACTCTTTGACCAAGTCTATGAGTGTTGTGAAGTTCTCTTGGTGTAAAGAGGAAATGGGCATTGTTGCCTTGGGTCTGTGAATGAGAGTTCAAATATCTCCTGGTTTTAGAAAATAAAACAACAAGTGGGAGAATGTGGGGTTGTTATATTCTTTGCAGTGAAAGTCTAGTCGAGGTGGATCGACTGACATTCGAAGTCCAAGATATCAAAAACAAGTCGAAGGTCGAGGTGGTTAGACTGGGTAAAGTCAAAGTTGAAGATATTGACAACAAGTCAAGGGTTGAGGTGGTTCGACCGGGTAAAGTTGAAGTTGAATATATCGACAATAGGTCGAAGAGGTCAACCGACAAGAGGTCGACATGCGAGCATGTGGAAACTGACTAAAGACCAAATGAAGGTCGACTGGTAGTCGACTAGTAATCTAACTTAGTAGTCGATTATAACAAAATCCTGAGATTCCCAAGATTTGTAGCCAATGATCTGCGTCAATCTATAACTATTTTTGGGGCACTTTTATTTAGGGTTTTTCCTACTATAAATCCTATAAAGAAGGCATGTTGTAATGTGGAAAAAAGGATAATCAATAATCATACAATAACCAATATTTAGATGTTTTTGGTCATGCATATGTAAGTCGAATTGGCCACATGGTTGTTCTTGTGTAAAGAAAGAAGGTATGATGTTGATTTTGTCTTAGGTATAGACCAAGGTTAGACATGCAACCTTTTATTATGAATGGATAATACAACAAGAGAGAAATATGCTCAAGGAATTTTGGTTTTCTCATTTGGGGTTCCAGAGTAAAATCTATGTGTACTGTGTGTTCGCAGTGTCATTTATTTTCTTGTTTAAATATTTCTTCCTCTCTTATGCTAGGTTTAGTGTGGAAGTGTTCCTCATTTCCTAAGACAAAGTGGCTTATTTACATTCCAATTTTAGAAAAAAGTTGTTCAAATCAAGGCATGAAGGCAACATTCGATGAGGATAAAGTCAACAACCAAAGACTTTTTGAGGGTGAGAGGTTAGGAATTTTAGGTATCGTAGGCTAGTTTTTCTGTAATGAGCCTGAGGGGGCATTGACTATAACTTTTCTGAGTTTGAGGGAATCATTCATGGATTCACCTCTCATTTATATAGATCCTTGTCTTATTCTCATTTTTATGTATTAAGCTTCTCATGCTACATCTCTATTCTTTTCTTATCATTTGAATGAAGTTGCCAACAAGAATTTGGTACGACCACCATTGTTGTTAATCAATCGAGATATTGTATAATGTAAGTTTCATGATAGATTTGTGTGAGTTGAAGATAAATAAAATATAGTTTGTGTTACCTATGGTTTTATCATCTTTGTTTTGCATCAAATGTTTATGTAGATAAAGAGCTTCAGATTATAGGAATTTGAGTCCATTTCAACCATACTTTATGTTCCTTCAATGTATACATTTTCATACAGCTGTAAGTTACTTTTATAAGTGCTATAATGTTGGGTTCATTATCATGCCCAACTTTTTCACTTATCAATTTGTTAGATTCATTGTTTTAGATGCACAACACACCATTCTTTCTTCATCTAAATTTTATAGTGACTTCCTCACTCACTCTTAGGATTGTGATTAATTGTTTTCCTCCTTTTCTTCCATCTACCATAATTAGTTTTTGTGCTCTGCTAAATGAGACTTTGTGCCCAATGTAAATACTTTCAGTCTGAGAGGTTTACAGTCTTTTTATTCAGTCTGTTGTAATTATTATCCTCAACCCTGTTTATCTTTTTCTTTGACATTTAAATCTGGCATCCTGAGTATAATGTTGAAAATTTGCTGCTTAGTGATAGTGAGTAGCCAATTGTCTTAAATCTAACGAGGGAGCCCCCTATGGTCCAAGAGCCAACTTCTGGCCTAAAGTAGGTTTTGAGATGCTTTGGCATAATTTCTAAGTAGTCAGGAACATATCAAAGTTACAACTTGAATCTTTATCCTGTGAGTAAAAAGGTAGTGCTTTAACCACTAGACCACATGCTTTGTAAACATTATATAATGGAGCATATTGTATTTGAAGGCAGAGAGAAGAGACTCGTTATGGGAAAAACATGAAAGTTTTTGTTCATACTTGTGGGAAGAAGCCATTGAAGGTTGGGAGGCATGTGTTATTGTCTTCCTAGAGATCACCAATGACTCTTGTGTATATTAAAGACCATTCTTTAATGTAAAGAGATGTAATCGAGTACTTTGCATCATTTTTAATGGATCAATTCATATTTTGAAGTGGACTCGGAGATGTAGCCCATGTGGGGTGAAATCCATTATCAATTTGATGAGTATTGTCTATGGTTATTTATTTTCTATTCTCAATTTATGTTCTTTAAATTTTTTATTTTAATTTATTAAGCCAATTTTTTAACAAAATTACAAGAATATTGAGAAGTTTTGTATAAGAATTCAAATTAGTGCAATGAAGCAATTTTAGCACTAATTTTGGATCAATTTTGGTACCACAACAATAATGATCAAGAATATGTTGATTTGTATTTGCACAAGTGTTTGTATTGAATGATAACTAGGTCTAAGCTTAAGCGAGGAGAAGGTTCACTTGAAGAGTACAATCATGATATCGGTTTGAGACGTGGATTCCAAAGAAAAGAAATGGGATCTTCAATGGAATAAACTAGCTCTAAATATAAAAGGATGTTTCAATAAACGTTTCTCGACATACAATCCATGGTAGAAGAGTTATACAGAGAACGAAGGAAGAATGAAGGCCCAAGTTAATGTAAAGGAGAAGGAGGTGGTGATGATCCTCCTCAAACTCCTCCATCTCCATCCTCTCCTTTAAGTTCAAGTTCCTTTTCAATTCCATTAAGAAAACAACCAGAGAAAGATAATTCTAATTTGTATTTGTTAAAATTAGATGTGAAATTTGTTTTTCCAATGTATAATGTAGATCTTAATGTAGAGAAATTGGATAACTGGATCAATAAAATTGAAGTATATTTCAAGGCTCAAACAATTGTGGAGAAAGACACAAAATTCCAACTCTCTACTCTTCGAATGGGAGGCACAACATTGATTTGGTGGGAGAGTAAGACTAAAGATCTTCTTAAGAAAGGTAAAATGATATTTTCCTGGTATGAATTCATGACTGGATTAAAGAAGAAATTTTATTCTTTATGGTATATGCAACAAGCAACAAGCAATAATGGACTGGGAGAATCTAAGGAAAAATAAAGGAAATAATGTGCAATATCCTCAAGAGTTTAAAAAGAGGGCATTAACATTGGGCATTCCTCTCTATACACAAGAAACTCTTTTGAAGTGTATTGGAGGGTTGCATAATTATTTGAGACATTTTATTATTATGTTTAACCCAAATAATCTTGATGAAGTTTGTGTCCAAGCCACTCATATTGAGTCAAGGGGAAAGGATGTCCAGGACAAATTCTCAAAGAAATTAGTTCAACTGGTTGCAGGGAAAAAAAAGGAAAGGGTAACATGAAACAAACAACCATAATGAAGATATAAGATGAGAAGCCTTCATATTCACATTGCAAAAAGGAAGGACACGATGATGCCAAGTGTTAGAAACTCCATCTAGAACTGAGACCAAATAAGTTATGGAACAATAAGGGTAATAAGAAGACCATTGCTATAATCTAATAGGATCTTTGATCAGATTCAAGTGATGAAACCAAGATCATGACCATGGGCATATGAGGTACATATTCTTATGCTAGTTCTAGTTCTAATACTCATTCTTTAAAAACTGAAATTGTGCATGATGAAAGGAAAATAAGTGAGATATTTCATATTAGAGTAATATAAAAATACAAAAATATTTATACATTGTTTGATAGTGGTTAGCAAGTTAATCTCATTTATGAAGAAATTGTTAAGACATTGGGACTTGAAACTAAAACTCATTTAAAACCATATCCTTTGGGATGGGTATGTGGAGATGCTAAGTTTGCAAGTATATAAACAATGTAAGCTCAGATTTCCAATCACCTCTAGGTAGAATTCGATGTGGTACCACTTGATATTTGTGGAATTATTTTGGGAAGTCCTTCTTTGTATGACATGAAAGATATCTTCTACAAGGAAGAGAACAAGTATAATATTTTTTTTAGTAAGCTAACTAATATGTATCAATATAAGGTGGAAAAAATTATAGGTGTTTTGTTGTTGGCCTGCCACTTGGGAAACTAACCCAGCAACAAAAAAATTTCTTCTTCGAGCTTACTTCTTGGAATATACCAAAAAATAGACCGTGTAAATTTATACAAGAACTATCCAAAAGTTGATCTAATGTTTGAGAATTTGCATCATGTTTTCTATAACTATACATACTAAAGAAAATAAGAAAGCTTTTCATTACAAATTAAACAGAGAAGGAGAGAGGGTCATCCCAAGGAAATTAGGGGGTTTCCTCATCGCTAACACTAAAGTTGATGTCGTTTTTGGCTTCCATGATGGTTAATTTCTTATCCAAAAGATGATTTTGAAACTGAATGAATTCAATCTTCCTGGCCAACTCATTATGGGAAATGACTCTATTAGGTATGGCTTTGTTGATAAGTGTTTTTATATGCCAATAAAGGTCAATGGTGATAAAATACTTTGTATCTCTGGCACGGGTTGATCCCGTATCAGGAATCTAGGGCATGAGATCAATATCAATTTATGCATCTGTGGTTTTGATCCTTTCCTAACGAACCTCATTTTCCATCCTGTCCATGTTATCTTGAGCTTTTGGAATAGTGATGGAAAAATAATTCTCCACAATTGTGATTGCATCTTGGTGCACTTGAGGGAGTGGAAGATGAGATTGAGAGGAAATTCCACATCTACGTGCTCTGGACCTATCCATGGAGCCAAACCAAAGCCTGAGTGTAACCCTTGTTGGTCGAGGAGAAAAAAGGCAAGAGTTGGGGATGCTTCTGAATATTTTCTGGTCACTGCAACAGTTGATGGAGCCATAAACAATGTTGATGGTCCCAGGAATAGTAACAATTATTTATTGTACCCTTGGTCTCCTACTTTTATTTTCAACCCTGGGTTCATAAAAAATTAAGAGGTGTTATGCACTGTATGTGCAGTATGCAATTGTCAGTAGCAAAGGGTTGAAAATTATCAAAGGCTGGAGATGTGTAGGAAATCAAATGACATAAAGCAGTTCTGAACTAATTGATTTGAAGGAAACACACAAATTTGAAAGTACAACTAATCTAAAGTGCATGAAAAAAATTATTCTATTGCATCAAATATTGCTGAATCAGGAAAGTTAAATTGAATCAAAAGATGAATCTAATATGAAATTATGACAGAGAACTGTGATAGAAGTAAAAGTTGTAAATTATGACAGAAAAAAAACTATAATGGAAATGAAACTACACTAATGCATGAACAAAGAAATCTAACCCCTTGATCATTATCAATATAAATGTGCTTTTATTATTTGTTGATGCTTTCATGAAAATAAGATTAAACTAAGTCAAAATATGAAGCTAAAACAAACCTACAAGAGATTTCTACAGGAACTGTGCATTTTTTACAGGATCTGTACAGTTTCTACAAGATACTCCTACATGAAGCAAAATGAAGTTTGAAAAGGTAGTGAAAGTATTTAAAAGCATTGACAAAGCTAAACTATAAAATAAATGAAGTGAATATATGGTTATTATCCTTGGGAGGCACCTAGGAATGCTCCAAAAGGTTATTGAACATTTCTACATGATGCTGCTACAACTGGCCAGTTAGTTGAAATCTTAACAGAAATGAAAATTTATCATGCAAAGCTAAATATAACTTCAATAGAGAATGAAACACTATCTAATCACTAAATAATATGCATGAAAACTAGAGAAATAGTAAAAAGGGTCCTTGATCCCTCTTGGATGGGCTTTACCCAAGAAGCACAAGGAACCTAAAAGAAACTTTAATGGACAGAAGGAAAAAAAACATTTTATTTCATAAATATCCATAGTACATGAGGAACATCAAAGTTATCAGTCTTCAACAAAAATTCTTGCAGAACATATCCATACAATGCTTCTCCCAAAATTCGCTATATCTCTCTCTTAGACTAGAGGCCTATATATAACTAGAGAGTTTGACCCCCCTCCCTAAATCAAGGAGAGTGATGAGTAAATGAGGGATCTCAACCCTTTGCATCTATATTTTCGAATTGTTGTTGATAAGAAGTGGTCATAAATGCACAAGGATCACTCTTGGAGGTAGGTGTAGACAATTTCACTTGATCGTTGGATGGAAGCTCACTCGAGGGGGGGAAATCCATTGTTTCTAGGAGGTTGGTGCCCTTGAATCCTACAGTTTGACCTAGTTGGTGGAACACATGTCTTTTACCAAAACTAATAGTGCAAAAAGGTATATTATACATAAAAATCCACCTCAATCATACATTCATTAAGCAACATACAAAATAACCATGTCTGACTATTAAATATGGTCAAAAGAAAACATTAAGTATTTTTGTGGTGGAAAAATATGTCAAAGATAAGACTTTATAATGTACAATAATGAGGCTCATCATCACTCCCCAATTGAACTCTTGCACACCCTTGTGCAACAAAAAATGGTGTTTTTGATCTCGCTATTGTTGTTGTTGTTCTGTACTCTGTTGTTGTTCATTGTTCTTATGTTGTTTATCATCATGTTGCTTGTCAATGCCATGGTGTTTCTCAATTCCCTGTTGTTGCTCAAAAGAGTGTAGTTGTTCATTACCCCATTGTCCATCAACATTCTCCTATTGTTTTATGAATTCCTCTCTCATATCCCAATCTATATACTTGTTGACAACTTGTTAATCATGGTATCCCTTATCCTTCACAATGTTGGCCCATTCTGCTTCTTCCTTTTCTGGTTTGAGGTCAGCCATAGGATCTATAGGGAGAGGGAGTGGATGGCTCATCCTTAGCCCAATCTAATTAGTTATCATTATCCTTAGAGTTTATTTATACCATGGTGTTCTGAGGAGGGAAAGATGCAATGTGTTTGTAGAGTGAGGCTCTCTCATTCTCAATCCATGAGGCAAGAAATGCCACCTCATGTGGCAATCCTCTACTTCTACTTCTCCCAATAATCTCAATGTGTCATCCATATGGGTTGTTACTTCAATTTTTTTGTCTTTCCACCTTGGAGTTATACCCTTATCCGAAGATATGCTATGGTGATTGTTTATGACATATTTAGGCCTGGAAACCTCTGTTCTAATCCAAAGGGGTGTTTGTTGTTCCTCTTCCTTATACTTTTTGAATTCTTCTGCCCTCATTTACTCATGCCTTAGCCAAGAAGAAAATGCCATCAATTGAAAATCCACTACATATGGGATTTTATCTGAAAAATTCCTAGTCGGTATAACTTTATGCAGTTGTTCTTGTAGAAACAAATCCTATAGAAACAGAGTTCTACAGGAACTGTGTAAATCGAAAATTCTATAGCATGTAATTTCGAAGAAGGTTGAAGAATTTTTAGTGTCGATAGGTCTCGACCACAGGCTCAATTTTGTTTTGGACTGAGAGACCTTAACACATGGGACGTTGGTTCAATTTCATAACAGAGTCTACATGACTGTAACTTGTGGGAGAAAAAAATTGGGTTTCCATAGGGTATGTCTTACTTGTTGTTTAATGACCATGAAACTTTCCAGAAGTGATCATGGGTTCAAACAAAAAAAAAAAAAATTAGAATGAATGCAACAAGTCTTTGAGATCAAAGCGATAATTCTCTGTCTAGTGTTTCATGGTTACCTGTAGTCTATTAGAAATTATTCTCTTGCAACATCCTCTGGATAATTATTTTGATTTCCCTCTTTTCATGCTAGCTTAGATTCCCGATTCCACCCAACTAAAGCCACTCTTCCTCTTCAAACTCAAAATGGTGTTCTGATTCTTCTAACTCTGAGTTATACCCTTAAATCATGGAAAGGACTGTTGTCTTGTCGCAACAGTAAAACAACCGTCGACTTGTATTCATGACTCTCTAATTTGTTCCTTTTCTCACTCAAGGAATTAAACCTCCACTTGAACCATTCGATCTCCACATGTCAATTCAAATTTGGCATGAATAATGCCACCCCCCATTGACAAGATGTAAACATCATCGTTTTCACCACCCTTTAGAACTTATGAATGCTTGACCATATAAAATAAGAATAAATATGGATGTGTGAGGATTAATTAAATGTAGATAGGGAAGATACTTATGTTACCTTGTTTACCTTTTGCATGCACATTAATATGCTTGTTGCAAGTGGCTAGAGGTGGTTTGTCTTCGTGTTGGTGCTTGTAGTTTATTTATATGTTGCGCTTGTGATTAGATCTACATTTTTTTAGGATATTGTGACCTCAAATCATGCTACAGGGTTTAGAGCACTCTGTTGATTTATTTCTGTCATATAGAATATTTTCTACATGATACAAAGTATCTTGTAGAAGGTGATTTCTATTATCCTGAGGATGTTCCTATGAGCAAGGATGGCTACTGAAGGTGTTTGTTTCTCTGATATTGATCCTTGCACTACGACTATTGGTCTTGAGTAGGTTTTCTTGCCTATTTTTGAGAATTGTCCCTGTAGATTGTCATATAGAATATTGTAGAACAACTTGATAAAACAATATGATAGGTTGTTTTCTTTGAAAAAAATGTAAAGTGAGATGTATTGGGTATGGAAAATGGTATGAATGACATGGATGAAGAATATTGTTGGTTATGATAGGAAATGATATGAATATGGGAATAATGAAAAATGATATGTATGAATATGGAAATGCTTACTGTATTTATTGAAGGTGATGTTTATTGTTTATTTTTCTCTATGAAGATGGTTGCAGTAATGAAGTCCCTGATACATGCAAAAACAAAATATTAGTACAATTTTTTTTTTCTCAAGGCAGAAGTGTCATCTCTAGTTTTCACTAATGCCTTGCCTTATCAGACTTCTAAGAAGTTTTCTTGATGAGGTTATTCATTTATTATTCATATATGAGACTTCCTCTGGTGGAGGTTTTCACCCTCAAATATGTATTAGATACCTCTAGGAGGTTTTCATCCAAGATTTTTATTTTCTCCTCTTTTTTTCATCATGGGGATGGATTGAGAATTGGCTGCTATCAATCACATCTAGATTCTATTTATTCATTATTTTTGTGAATTCCTCTTTTGTCAAGGGATTATTGTAGGTATTTAGTGTGAATCCACTCACTAGTAGTGGAATTCCTTCTTTATCAATTGTTCTTATCTGCACTGATCCATTATCATGAAATTTTTCAATGATGTAGGGCCCTAGCCACCTTGTCATTGAATTTTCTTTGAAATCCTTAAAAAATGAGTCATATAAAAGATCCCAATCCGCTTCTTTGAACTTCCTGTACTTAATATTATTGTCATGCCAGTCATTTCTTTGCTGCTACACCACTTCAATGTTGAAGAGGGCCTAGATCTTGTACTCATCTAATGCATTCAATTGGATCAATATTTCTTTTTGTGTTGACTGCAAATTCATGTCTAATTCAACTATTGTTCTCAATGTATGATGCTCAAATTCAATAGGAAGCATAGATTTATTACCATAAACTAATTCAAAAGGAGTAAGCCCTGTTACAACACAAGTTGTAGGTTGGGAAAAGCCCGACCCAACCAAAAAATAAAGTGCTACAACTTGGGAATCCTACATCCAATGTCACCTCGATGTAGGTCCCACACTTGGGGGCTGACTAAGGTCACTCCTAGGAGGCGATCCCAGAGACCCTAGGGGGAAAGTAAAGGATGAAGGGAAGTATAAGGAGAATTCCCTCGGGAGGTCAAGTGATGGAAGAAATTATTGGTTGGAAATGGTAAGTGAAGAGAGCTAAATGGATACCAAGTGAAAAGATAGTTGCCGATGCACCTCTACCTTCCCGAAACATAAGAAAATATACCTTGCAATACTATGTGTTAGTATGGATCAACAAGTTAAGTTTTATTTCCCTAATTTGTAGCAGTGTATGACCGTTTATATTAGCAAATGAAGCATCCAAATCAACATATAAGGCACAAGATCAATTGGCAATATCACCAATGAATTTAGTAATCAATTATGACTTGAGCATAGCACTGTAACACTGAATAAAGCAAGTTGTTATAAAATTATTTTATGCAGTAAATTATCATCCTTATGGATGTATCATTCAGTGACATGAAACAACTAAATCAACCATATAAAAACCCTCAAAACTAGCTTAAACAATGCACCCTAGTTAGTGGAATTAGTGGCTAAAAATGGAGGAAAGTTAGGGGCTATTTAGTGAGATATTAGCACCTAGGGTTAGTGATTTTCTGCAACCTAATGGCTGTAGAAAACAAGTTAGTACAGAAAATGATAATTTATGGAAGAAAAGGGAGGCCCTAAGGGAAGAAAAAACCCCAAGGCATCAAGGTCACTATCCAAAAGAGAAAGCTTGTAAAGGTTGAAATTTCACGTTTGTCAAGGCAAAAGTCTTGTATCTCCAATACAAATTAAAATGTGATTAGTGCCTTACTACTGGTTTTATGGGGTCAATGAAAAAGATGTCTTGTCTAAGCACTTGGGGGTGTATGCACTTGTACTTCCCAAGTGTAGCTAAGTCAATCTAGGAAATTCCAAGAGGGTGTACACCCTTGTACTTCTCTTGGCACAACCTTGAAAAATATATTTTACCTTGAGAAGCAAAACTTGGATTGAAATGTTTGATCCACAAAGCCCTAGGGGTGTAATCTATTTTACTTCCTAGGGTTTGAAAAACAAACCAAGATGATCTTGGAGGGTGTACGCTCTTATAGTTCTCCAAGACAACTTGTAAACAAATGACCTTTCTTAAGCAAGAGAACAAACTTTGGGGAGGGTGTATGCCCTTATACTCCTCCAAGGGTTTTAACCAACAATGATTATGGAAAAAAGCAAGACAAAAGACAATAAATTCAGATTTTCCCTTACCAATTCCACCAAAAATCTAGATCAAACACTAATCTTCCAAGTTAAGTCCATCCACATGCATAAGAAAGAGTCTCCAAGCATAGTGCATCAGTTCCCACCACCAATAGAAAAGATAAACCATAACACTTGAAAAAGAGATGAAAATGGCCAACAGGGCCGAAAATTTTAGACCAAGTCCTTCTCCACAAGGGAAATCTATGATTAAAATGAGATCTTATGATCTCTATTTATAATACAAAATTTAGCTAACATAGCTTGTCTAAAAAATAATGAGTAAAACACAAGATCATGGGTCAAAAACCCTAATATTTCACCCTTAACACAATAATATTAAACAATTCACTTATAATTTCACCTTTTTCACAAATTAAACCCTAATTTAGGAGGATCACCCCTTTAGGAGTTATGGGAGGTTTTTCCACTTTGAGGAAGTCATTTTTTTTGGAGAAGCGTGGATGGGCCTCCAAAGGCCATGTGTCAAGCATCTAAGTGATCTCATCATGGTGAAGACCCTCTTCTCCTCAAAACTTCCAATTGTAAAATGAGTGGCACCTCACCACCATGCCTTGGCCCCCAAGGTCATGATGTCAAGCTCAAAAGTGGGATGTTTTTCCCCTCTTGGGAAAATTGTTTGGCAAGAAATGGGTGGGCTAGGTCATCCAAGTCATAATCAAGGTATTCCAAGTCATCTCTCTCTCATCTGGACTGCGGGCCCCTGACATCCTACATATGGGCTTGTAGCCCCATGGAAGCCCAAGCTAGGCTTGTTCTCCCAAAACTGTCCACCAGTTAGGCCTTGCAAATACAAATGAACACTCTCTCCAAGGATCTCAATTCATAACATCATGATAAGTTAATCCAATCAATAAATAAGCCATCTAATCATGTGCATTAAAGATCACCATATCAAACAATTAACAACTCAAAGACACTATGAAACTTGTCAAGCTTAAGTATGGGAGGGTTGACGAGGTGTCCTATTGGGTAGATCATGCCCTAGGTCAAGGAGAGCTTCTAGGAGGTCCCTCTCTAAGCCATGTAAAGTGTATGAGGTGGATGGTGGCAAGACTCAATGTGCATAGGGCTCATGACATACTAGGGGTCATAGTTGTCTCATTCAGGGGTGGCTTTGTAGAGGGTGTGTGATACCTTCGTCCGCAATGCACTTTTTCCAAGCCCATCATTTGCCTTTTGTCTTTCTTTCTTTATATTTCCTTTTATAATAGAATAAGGAGAGATTTAAGGTCACTACTTTGGCGTGGTGACTAGGTGGTGGAAATGTCACCCACAAATACCTAATTGAAATGAGAAGGTTGGCTCGTGAGGATACCCCCTTTCTCTCAACCATGCAACTAACAGTCACTTCCCTAGTTTGGTGACCAAATGATGACACTATCATACAACTAAATATCCATGGACGTGATAGCTTGACTCATGATGATACCTCCTAGCCCTCAACCTACCTTTCAAGCATTTCTTTATTATATTGTGGGTCCCCTTTTATTCAAAGGTAAGCGTTTCATTGCTTTCTTGGGTGATCCCGGGGCGAAGCATATGGAAGGTTTATATAAGGATTTTATATTTTACCCAAAACTAGCTCTCTGGGCCTTTAGCCCATTCTTCCCATAGAATGAGGGACAACCCCTTCTTGGGTCAATACACCCTAAAAGCCCAAGAGATAAGGAAATGGAGGGGAACAATGATGGAAAATGATAATTATGGCCAGGAATGGTATGTTGGTTCATCAAGGGAGTTCCGAGTAGAAAACCCATTCCCAAAGAAGACCACTTACTAGGGAACAATATCAACCACCAAGGTGAAGGAGGGAAAAAGACATAATGTCCAAGCACATATTGTGAAATATAGAGCAATCTAAGATACAACATAATAACATGGCTTAGATATCGAAATGATGCTCACCATAATACTAACTTGTACCTCATGGAGCAAGGCCCATTTCCTTCCAGAATCCAATTGGTGTGGTGGATTCCATCTGTAAACTTGTGACCATCTGTGGTGGTGAGTGGGTTTTCCATCTATGCAAAGGATACTGCTGGTCATGTAGTCTCTTGGCACTCCATATCTGCAACCCGAGGGCCTTGAGACATCATCTCCTTAGTTATCCACAAAATGGGGATAAAAAGCCATGTTGTAGTTTTCCATGTAATGTTGTATTCCCATACTTCTTCAGTGATATTCTTTGACCAATCGTTTATGTTCATGCTCACTGTTTTAGTGAGGATGTTTCCTAGCTCTCTGTTTGTGACTTCAACTTTCCCATTTGCTTGAGGATGGTAGGGTGTTGACTTTCTGTGACGGATGTTATGTTTCCTCATGATTTCTTCAACAATCCTTGATGTAAATTGGGGGTCTTGATCCGTGACTATCTCCCTTGGATAACCAAACTTTGAAAATATGCATTCTTGGAAGAATACTACTACATTTGATTCTGTGGCATCCTTCATGGACTTTACATCAACCCACTTTGTCACATAGTCCGTGAATACCAAAATGTGCTTCTTATGTACTGATGGAGGATCAATTGGTCCTGTTAGTAATGTTAGTACTCAATTTACAGTTTTAAATTTTGGACTATGGTTGCGATAGACATGCTTCTGGAATAGTGATATTCTTGCAGCGCCTTCATAATCTCACTTCCCAAAAACTCCTTAAATTCTTTGGGCCATATCTAGATGGATTATGTTTTGATATATTGTGGCAATGTTCATGTTGGCCTAACAAATCAATGACAATGGATTATTGAGTGAGATGCGGTTGGTTTGATTAAGCCAATTTTGGTTTAAGGCTTCTTTTATTAACCAACTTTGGGTGTTTTTAGTTGGCTCTCGGCCTTATGCAAAGGTTGTTGTATTTTATCAAGTTGTGGGCCTGACTCCAGCTCCAACGCCCCAAGCTCTAGTTATATGCAACCTGCCACACTACACACAAGCCACGAGTTAATCCACAGGCCCAATTCTCATGCTAAGCCACGAACAAAGCCAAACGCAAGCGCCGAGACCATACTCCATACATCTTATCGAGTGAGTTGTGTATGTACCAGTGCGTGTGGGATTTTGTTTAATTAAGTTAAATAAAAAGGATAAACCCTACTCATATGACGCGCCATACATTGAGATATCAAAATGCCCGATCGATGATACAGGTGTCAAGATTGTGCAGGTGTTGAGTTGTTGTCAAATTGCAGGGTTTAAGACGTTGATGTTCAATGCCTGTCATTACACATCAAGAGCCAGGTATCGAAAAAACGCAGACAACTTTCAGGTATTGGAAGAACAGTAAAGGAGAAAGTTTGTGTGCATACAAGTCGTGATATTCGTGTTGTTGCTAGTCAGGTGGTAAAAATGTGGATTGAAGTTTTTCGAGAGGAGAAAGCAAATGGAGGTTTCAAACTCAAGCAGTTGCACGGATCTGCTCCTAACCTCGGTTCGTCAGATGCAGTAAAAGAAAAATCTAAGAACAAAGCAGTGGGAAACCTTCTGCCACGGTAGTCAATGATGTGAAGAGAAATACAGCTCAGCCCCCCTCTACTCCAATCAACAAGAATCTGGCATTACACTCTGTGCAGGTAGAATATGGAAGTGAACTGAAAAAGGAAGCAAATTCTGTCGTGGCACAAACCTCTGATCAAGGCGAACCCAAAAAGTCTGAGGTCTGTTCCCTCTTTGAATTAGAAGCTGCAGCTATTGCTGCCGAAGAAGCGGTTCGAGCTGCTGCTGTTGGGGCATATGCAACAACATAAGAAGAATGCAGTACCTTCCGAGAACTTCCTATGATACCATCGTTTCACAAATTTTCCAGGCGTGAACAATATGTACAAATGGAGGATTCTCATGTCAGAAAGAGGAAATGGTCTGGTGCAGTGCTTGGGAAGCAGGATTGTTCTTTTGAAATAGATTCTAGAAACTGTGGAGTTAAGAATTGGTCCAGGATATTTCTCACTGACAATTGTATTAGTTTTTATTTTATGCCATTTTTACCAGAAGATGAATGTGCCAGCAAAGTCAGAGTAAAGGTTTTGGCAGCTAGTTGGTCAAAGTAGTGGATTGCAGTCATATGGAGAGTTCTAGTAAAAATGACATCCTGAGAAGAAAATAACTGTACACATGGAGAATTAGAATTTAATGCTCATGGCAGTGTTAGCAATTGAAGCATATCATGGATTTGAGGAACATTTTTAGGTTCAATCTCTAATGAGAACCAGTAAGTTTTGCAAGAAATACGAAGTATAGCTATCAGAGTACCAGTCATGGTAGAATATACAATCACCAACAGTCAAAACATTCTACAGGAACAACGCTACCTTACCTTGTTATACCCTGTTTTTCTTAAAAGAAATAAGAGCATAAATGAACAAACTTGGGTGTTTTGCTTAAAAGAAATAAGAGCATAAATGAACAGACTTGGGCAGCAGACCCATTCCAGAAATCAGATGATGCTGAGATTATGTATATATCACTTATGAAAATCGTCATAAGTTCAGAAGTTGAAGATCTTAAACTGCAAGTGAAGGTATAATCAAAGATTTAAAGAAATTTGTTCAAAAGACTTTTGGCACCTGTTTGTAGCAGTTGTCAATCTTTTTACACTTACAGTGCCACAAATGAGGGATCTCCCTAACAAAGAGGAAGGCAGATTTCATTAGAACTCTGTTTTTGGTTGGGGAAAGAAAGGTACGAGTACCAGTTTTCAAAGAAGCTTCCACCAGATGTATTCAACCTCCAATATACAGAACAGTTGTCGAAGACCACAGATTTTGGATAGGATTTGAAGACCACAGATTTTGGATAGGATTTGAAGCCTGTTGAAAACCACAGATTTTGGATAGAATTTGACTTCATGAAAATAGGATCTAGGTCCTTAGTTATTGTATTTGGTTTGATTTAGAGATTTGATAGGTATTCAATCCATTTCTTGAGGATTTGATAACCATTTGTAAATCTTATTTAAGCTCATAGAGGCCACATTCCAGAGGGAGGGAGGAGGCCCGTGAGGGTAAGGCCTGAGAAGATATTGATGAAATAGCATCCAGTCTAAGTTATTGTAATCCTGAAGGCATTGTATTTCTGTAATCGCTTCTGACATTGGGGATATATGACATTTGTTTTATCATATTGTAATTTTCTTGTCTAAACACTGTTTTTCCATCTTCCTTGTTTTACATTCTATCTTTCGTCTTACTTGAACGAATTACAAACATTGAGAATCAATGGCTGCTCATGGATGATAGATTTCCGAGCGGCAAAGATTTTGCCATGACTTCCTATCATCTGTGTGTTTTGTTTCAAGTACCGTTGCATCCATTTGACAAAGAGAATCTTGGTTTGATGAGGTGTTCTACTTTTCATTTATTCCCTATTCTTCTACCCATTTACATATAAACATCTTATCTGATATACAATTTGATTTCCTCCGATCAATAGGGTGTTTACTTGACTCCATGCCCAATGGTGTTTTTACTGATCATCATTTAGCCCGTTTCTCTTTTTCTTTTTGTCCCCATCTACCTAATCCACCTTCTTTCAAAACCCAAACACATCCTTATTTATAAAATCATTGCAATAACTAAGATGTGCTAGGCTTGACCCTATAGCAGTCTAGGGGCAACTTCTAGCACTAACAGGTCCTATGAATTCCATGTCCCACTTGTCAAATGGTTCTAGTGATACTTGGGGTTGTAAATGCATTTCATTTCTCTATGTTGGTTTTCCCATTCTTTGGCATTCATCACAATGTGACGTATATTGTTGAGCATCTCTATGTAGGTTTGGCCAATAATATCCATCTTATAAGATCTTATAATTTTTCCTCTTGGATGCATAATGAAATCCACATGGTTCATCATGGAAAGCATGAAATATATCATGCACCTCATCTTCCCTTATGTATCTCCTCAAAATCTGATCTGGACATAATTTGAATAAATATCCTGCAACCCAAGTGTAGGCTGAACTTTTTTGGACAATCTTGCATCTCTCCCTGTAGGAGAAATGTTGAGAAAAATTTCATGTTATAAGATAATTTTTTATATCAACAAACCAAGGGGTTTGTGATGATATGGAAAATAGGTGTTCATTTGGAAATTGGTCATCAATCGTTCCTTCTTCAGTAGGAATGGTCAATCTAGATAAGAAATTTGTAACTACATTTTGTTTGTCTGGCTTATCAATAATTGTTAGATCAAAATGTTGTAATAACATAAACCATCTAATCATCCTACCATTATTGTTAGGTTTATTCATCAAGTATATAATGGAGGCATGGTATGTATGTACAAAAACTTTATATCCTGTCACATAACCTCTGGATTTATTGAGAGCATGAACCACTGCTAAAAGTTTTTGTTTTTGTTTTTTCTAACAGTATAATTCAGTTCCGCACCAACTAAATTCTTACTTATGAAGTAAATTGCATAAGGTTTATTGTCTTGATCCTATCCTAAGACTGCTCCTACAAAATTGTCTGATGCATCAATGTGAATGTGAAATGGAAGAATCTAGTTGGGACCTTGTAAAATAGGGGCAGTTGTGAGTTTTTCCTTGATTATTTTAAAAGCTTGTTGACAATTTAGAGTTCAACAATATTCCAAATCTTTGGACAACAAGGTAAACATGGGAGCAAACTATTTTATTTAAATCCTTAATAAACCTCCTGTAATATCTTGCATTTCCAATCAATCTTCTTACATCTTTTGGTTTCAAAGGGGGAGGAAGTAAGGTGATGATTTTAATATTTTCTTTGTCTACTTAAATACCTCTAGAGGACAGGTGATGTCCTAAAACAATCCCTTCATTCATCATCATATTACATTTTTCATCTCTAAGGGATAGATTCATTTCTCTACATCTTTGGAGAACCTTATCTAGATTGTCCAAGGCTTCATCAAATAGATTTCTCTAGGGGGTAAATTCATCCATATAGATCTCAACTTTATCATGTATGAGTTCTGAAAAGATGTTGAGAATTTCTCTTTGGAAAGTAGCGAGGGAATTACATAGGCCAAAAGGTAAGACTCTATATGAAAATGTACCCCATGGGCATGTAAAGGTGGCCTTGTCATGATCCTCAGGGATGATATGGATTTGATTGTATCCACTAAAACCATCCAAAAAGGAAAAGTATTGCTTCCCAGCCAAGACATCCAAAACTTGGTCAATAAAAGGTAGGGGGAAATGGTATTTTCTGGTAGTTTTGTTCAACTCCTGATAATCCACACATATCCTCCATTTCCCATTCTTCTTTGGGACAATAAATAGAGGAGATACCCATTCACTATCTAATATAGGATATATGAATCCGACATCAAGCACCTTTTGGGGTTGTTGTTTAACTATGTCTTTCATTGCAGGGTTCATCCTTCTTTGTGGTTTCCTAATAGGTTTGCATTCCTCTTTGATATAAATGTGATGGGTACAATAGAAGGATGGATGTCGTTCATGTCTTTATAATCCCATGCAAAAGCTTCAATATTTCTTTTCAGTACATCTAACAGTTTTTGTTCCTGTTGACCAGTGAATTTGTTGTTGATTTTGAGTGTTTTTATAGGGATGATTTCTATGTTTTTTGTAGTTGGATCTTCTATCTCAACAGTAAACATATCTGTCCATAATTCAGTGTTATTTTCTGCAAAAACTTCAAATTGGTTATGATCATTTATCCCTTCTATTTTCACATCTTCCAGATATTGATTTTGCAGAAAATTTTCAAGGAAAGTGTCCTCATCAATTGTACTATAAGCCAAGGAAGTGTGAATTGTGTAGATGGGGTATGAAGTTGTTTTTGTTAGGCCTTCTTCCTCTTCCACCCACATAGGAATATTTTCAGTTATCAAAGGTTGGGCAAGGGGATATCTGTTGGAATGAGACTTGGGTTGAAGGACTAGGAAGCCAATAGGGTAATCCCATGAGTCAATGAAAATTATGATATCTTCCAACATGCCTTCAGGTTTAACTATGGATCGATCTACAAGTTGTAGGACAGTTGGGGTGTTTTTCAAAAATCCCCGAAGGTTGAGTTTCATCATGGTATCTCTAGTCAAAACGTTGATTGCAGCTCCAAGATCAATAAGAGTATTTTTTACCAGGGTGTTGTTAATATGGAAACTTACTAAATGACTCCTCTGGATCCAATTATTTAGGTACACTTAACTTCCAAAGCATAAGTTCAACTAGTTTTCCTACAACATTTATGGTTGGAGTATCTTTCCTTCTTCTCCCTAGTCTTATTATGCATTCTTCTTTGATATACTTATTGAAAATGGCCACATGTTTAAGATATTGTAAGAGAGGTGTCTTTATGGACAAATTTTTAAGACCCCCTAAAAGTTCTTTTTCCTCGGATGTATAAGTTTTCCTTTCTTGTAATATTTAAGGGTAAGGAGCGACTTGTGGTTGAGGAAAGGTAATGTTTTCTTTCTCAGATTCTTCATTTTCTATGAGCTTTGGTTGTTGTTGCAATATTTTTCCTGATAAAATATTTATCTCTTGTAATTCCACATAATAAGTCTGATAAGTTGTATCATTGTTGTATATAGGTTGGACTTGCTTATTGTTAGGATTTGGAGTAGGTTGAGAAGGTAGTTGAGGTTGCTTAGGAGGAACACTACTTGGAGTATTGTTGTTTTGAGGAGGGGGAGGAGAAATAATGTAGGTTGTTGGAAATTTTGTGGCCTCCATCCTTGTGATGGTTGATTCCACTGATTTTGTGGCATGCTAGGAAAATATTGGTATGGAGGTGGAATTGGAGGTCCCTGGTATTGCCAAGGATTTGGATTAGTCTAAGGTGATGGGTTAAACCATGGTTAAGGAGGGACTTGAGAATTATATAAATTAAAATTTTGAGCATGATTGAAGTTCAAACCTATTTGGATGGTATTGGTGCTTCAAGCCTATTTTGATTGATGAATTATAATGACTCCACATTCTCTTCTACTCCTCGAAATGTAGCTTTCAAAACTGGAAAATAAGGAAACTTTTTAGTTGGATGATTTTCCTCAAAAATTCCACAAATATCTATAAGGTCTAAAGGGCACTCATTTCTAGGATGTTTTTTAGTGGATTTGGGACAATAGACAACAAATTCCTTCTCTGCTTCCTCCTGTTTATTCTTGATCTGCACTGTATCCATTTGCATGGATAAATAGTGTAAAATAGTAGTCATCATATCTTCTATTAATCCTCCTAATTTATGCTTTATATGAGTTGTTGGGTTAGAAGATGGAGAGATCAAACCTCTACTGCTTCTACCTTTCTTTCTGGAAGATCTTGAATGGTTCTTGAATATTCTTTTGATATCATAATAGTCCAACTGGTAGATATCTCCATTGGATAGGAGATTCAATGTTTCCATCATATCTTCTATTACTCCTCTGAGTAAGACAAGCTTGAATGAATCTTCATCCAGAGTGCAATTTTGAGCTCTCTTGTAGCTTAGTTGAAATATTTCTTCAAAGTATTCTAGAGATTCATCAGGTCCTTGTGTCATTCTGAAAATCACATTGCTTGTATCTCTTGCTCTACAATAGGCTCTGTATATTTCACTAAAGGTGTTTTTCATTTGATCCCAAGTTGTGATAATATTTCCTTCCAAACTCATAAACCATATTAGAGCCAAATCCTTCAAAGTAGAAGGAAAAAGTTTGAGCTTTTGTTCATCAATGGTGTAATCATATGTCCTGCATATAACTACAAACTCAAACAAGAACGTATCAGTTTTTCAGAGACAAGTCCATGAAAATGAGGTAAAGCAAAATTATTAATATTTTTCATCTTGGATTCTCCATCAGATTCACAAATAGGGAACTCAAATATTTCTTCTTCACCATGACACGAGGTGAGGACTGACTCTCTTCTAAAATATTCTCAAATTCTGTAGCTTCCCTTTCCAAGAAACTTTCTAATGTTCTAGGACCAATCTCTAGATTGCTTGGACCTATTTTTGTGGTGGGGGTTTTTGGTTAAAAAAACTCTTTCCTATCTCTAGGTCTAGTCATTCATGAAATCAAAAGAAAGTGAAAATTTGTTGTTTTTTAATGCAAAAGAAAGTGTGACAAGGATCTATCAATACTCACACGAAGTGAAAGAAATCGGGAATTTACAATATAGAAACTTCATAGTGAGCTTGGCCTTGTGACTAAGGTATCATTTTTACTCCTCCAAGTCACACAAAATAAAACAAAGAAAAATAAAAGGACATGCAAACTTCAACACCTCCCTAGAAATGACTTCAAAAAGTCATGGTCCCAGGAATAACAACAATTGTGTACTGTACCCTTGGTCTCCTACTTGACTTGTCAACCTAGGTTTTGTACAAACTTAAGAGGTGTTATGCATTGTATGTGTAGTATGCAATTGTCGATAGCAGAGGGTTGAAAATGATCAAAGGCTGGAAATGTGCAGGAAATCAAATGACATGAAACAATTCTGAACTAATTAATTTGAAGGAAACACACAAATTTGTAAGAACAACTAATCTAAAGTGCTTGAAAAGAACTTATTCTAATGCAAGATTACTGAATCATGAAAGTTAAACTGAAGAAAAATATGAATCCAATCTGAAATTATGACAAAGAACTGTGATAGAAGTAAAAGTTGTAAATTATGATAGAAAAAAACTGTAATGGAAATGAAACTACACTAATGCATGAACAAAGCAATATAACCCCTTGGTCATCATCAATATAAATGTGATTTTATTTTTTATTGATGCTTTCAGAAAAATAAGATTAAACAGAGTCAAAATCTAAAGCTAAAACAAACTTACGAGAGATTTCTACAGGAATTGTGCATTTCTGCAGGATCTACACAGTTTCTATAGGATACTCCTACAGGAAGAAAAATGAAGTTTGAAAAGGTATTGCAAGTCTTTAAAATAATTGACAAAGCTACAATATAAAATAAATGAAGTGAATCTATGGCTCTTAGCCTTGGGAGGCACCTGAGAGTGCTCCAAAAGGTTATTGAACATTTCTATAGGATGCTACTACAACTGGCCAGTTAGTTGAAATCTTAACAGAGATGGAAATTTATCATGCAAAGGTAAATCTAACTTCAATAGAGAATTAAACACTATTTAAGCACTAACTAATATGCATGAAAACTACATAAATAGTAAAAAGGGTCATTGAGCCCTCTTGGATGGGCCCTACCCAAGAAGCACAAGGACCCTAAAAGAAACTTTAATGGATTGAAGGAAAAATCATTTTATTTCATAAATATTAGTAGTACATAAGGAACATCAAAATTATTTGTCTTAAAAAAAAAGTATTGTAGAACATCTCCATACAATGCTTCTCCAAAAATTCACTATATCTCTCTCTTAGACTAGCGGCCTATATATAACTAGAGAGTTCGACCTCCCTTCCTAAATCAAGGAGAATGATGAGTAAATGAGGGATCTCATCTCTTTACATTTGTATTTTCGAACTGTTGTTGATCAAAAGTGGTCATAAATGCACAAGGAGCGCTCTTGGAGGTAGGTGTAGGCAATTTCCCTTGATCTTTGGCTGGCAGCTCACTCGAGGGGAAAAAATCCCCTATTTCTAGGAGGTTGGTTCCCTTGACTCCTACAGTTTGACTGAGATGGTGGAACACATGTATTTTTCCAAAAAAATTAGTGCAAAAAGGTATATTATACAAAACAATACACCTCAATCATACATTCACTAAGCAACATACAAAATACCCATGACTGACTATTAAATATGGTCAAAAGAAAACATTAAGTCATTTTGTGGTGGAAAAATATGTCAAACATGAGCCTTTAGAATGTGCAATAATGAGTTTCATAAAAATACTAGAGAAAATGTTTATCCCGTTTAATTAAGCCTTACATCCTTCGTTCTTTTGGATTGATCATACACCTTCCTATATGGTGCCTTTAATTACTATATGGCTCATACTCAGAGTGGATTTTGTGATGTAGGCTAATGACTATCAGCTGTAGCTCCCTGCGTGTACGATTAGATGGGATGAACTAGTGAGGAGACTTGTCCCTCATGATTGAAGCTTCCCAGGGATGGCTATAATAATTGCAATAAAGAGCCTTCATATTAGCCATATCAAGCCCAATTAAGGGCCATAAAACCCAATTAATGGTATGCATGGGATGGAAGTTGGGTGCTTCCGCATGGTGCCTGGAAACTCATGTCAAGATTCCCCAGTTCACTTCATTTATTTTATATTCTATCTTTTATGGGACTGAGGTCATTCAAGGTAAAGTGTTGCAGTCTCTCTTCGGGGAGGAGGTCTCTCGTAAATTCCATTGTTGGTCAATGCTTCTTTGTTGATTGGTGAATCGTTCATTCGCCATCCTGTCAGCTACTTTTTTGGTTGATCGAAGAAAATGGGAGGTAATTATAGCTTCTATGAAAGGAATGAGAGATTAAATACGTTCAAGGCATCCTTCCATTCTCCATCCACAAAACTTTGTTGATTAGTAGACCATGAAGCATGTTTCAAAGCATTCTTATGATAATGAGGGAGTCACCTTCTATTATATTTTTTCTATAATTATCTTTGATGGAAATTAATAAGCCCTTGTCTAGAGAATGAAGTTCAACAATGTTGTTTGTGGCTACTCCTATTCCTTCTACAAAAATTATGAGAATGGCATCATCCTAATTTTGGAAAACACCACCTAAGCTTGCTAAACCATGTTTTCCTTTGGAGGCGCCATCAAAGTTGAGTTTGATGAAGCTTGCTGGGGGAGGAGACCAAGACAAATGGGATGAGAGACCCGAGTGGGGATTGAAAAAGTAGTGTTGATAATTCTGCTTGAGGCCTAAGGAGTTCATGATGAAGGCTTGAGAGGTGGAACATGTTGGTTGTGGAACCTGATTATCTTCTTGATTCAGAGGTCTTTGTTTTTCAACCATGTTTATACCCCATGAAGATTGTACACCCCTCCACTTGGAGGAGTTGTAGGGAGGGATTCCCCCCTCTACAGGGTCTGGTGGGTTCATCCCCCTGGTTGGGGGGTTTGGGGGCCAGTGGGCCCCCGATAGGGGTTCGAGAGCAAAGCCTCTGAAGGAAAATCTACCTTGTAAATGTATATTGTAATTTCATAGTAAATATGGACCATTCATTATAAGGTCACAAATATGGTAGTAGACATTATATTAGGGTTTTTTTCCCCTAGAATGCAACCCTCTTTTATGAGGGAATTGTATTGCGGCTATGTATTATTGCGAATATTGTATTCTGTGAGAGGAGGCTAAGAGAGAAATAAGAGGAAGTTACAATAGGTGTGTTGTAGGTTCCCTTCATTTTGTTGGATAATAAAAATGAAGGACCTGGCAATTTCTCTGGTGGAAGTATCCCACATTTGGTGAACCACATATATCTATGTCTCTATTGTATTGTGACATATCTTCTGTGTTTTATTTCAACATTTGTTTTATTTTATTGCTCCACGATCCTATTTTTCTAACAGAACAATCCCAGTCTTGGTCTGTCCAGTTTTCTGTTAGAACCGTTTCTCTGATGTCTTTTTGAATTTGAGTCCAGATGTTGTTTGTTTATTGATTTATCCCTTTAAATATTTTCCTGTCACTTTCTTTCCATATTTCCCAAAGAATAAATCCTACTAGCAATTTCCAGGCTCAAGACAAAATTCGATTGGGGAATTCAATTTGGTTCCAATGGACAATTGTTTCAGGAAGGTCGGCTATGTTGCGGGACGATTTTTTGAAAGTGGCTTCTCCCAAATACCATAGTTTTGAGGAAAAATGATAGGTGTTAAGGATGTGTTTTGTAGTCTCTCCTTCCTGATGGTAGAGATGGAATATTGTAGGACCAATGAATCCTCTTTTTTGTATATTTTCCCAAGTCACATTTTTTTTTTATCAGGAGCCAGAGGAAAAGCGAGTCTTTGGGATAGAGTTTTCACTGCCAAATGTTTTTCCAGATATGAATGGGGGTGGAGGATTTTTGATTCAATAGAATGATATAGGATTATTTAATGTTGAATCTACCTTTGGATGTGTGGCCCCATCTTAGCTTATTGGGACTGTCATGCTTTGTGATTTTTATTTTATTTTTGAGCTTCTTCCAAAAATCATTCCACTATTTTTGGTGATCGACCTAAGTCCATTTTTCTATCGAGATCCAAGTTCTCCATTGGACATATGTAGAATCACTCCCCCAATATTTCCACATTCATATTTTTCCCTGAGCATTCATAGTGTTTTTGAGAGGTCAGAGAGCTACCTCAGTTCCCTAGGCTTGAAGTTGCTTCCAACCATCATCCCAAAATAGAGTGTGATGTCTGTCTTGAACCTCCCAGAAACAATTTTGTTGAATTATAATTTTGTTTTTCCAAGCAGTGTTCCAAATAATGGAGCCATTGTTCTTGTCATCGAGCCTTATTAGATTATGGTCTGTGATATGAGGACAATACTTCAGTTTCTAGATTTTCCCCCATAGTTCATATTTGCTTTGAAGCCATCCCCACCATATTTTCCCCCCACAATGGAACTAAGGGTTTTGGGGTCTCATAAGCCAAGGCATCCTTCCATTTTTGGGAGAAAAACTTTGTCCCAGCTAACCAATGACCATTTTTTTCCTTTTTGGCACCTCCCCATAAAAAGGAACGTTGTAGGTTGCAAACGACTTTGATTATTGATTTGGGGGATGGAAGGGATGAGAATAAATAGTGAGGTATTGCTTGAAGCACGTAGTTTAAGAGAACCAGGCGGATTGGGATATTTAGAGAGCGTTAGATCGATTTTGCCAATTTTTTTTCCATTCTGGTAAGCAGATATTCCCAGGTAGTGTTTCTAAGGGAATTTTTAGTAAGAGGAGCACCGAGATATTTCGAGGGAAGGATTTTGTGATGATGGCCTAGAATACGAGAGATGTTATTCTTAATATAAATATGAGTATTGAAAAGAAAGAGTTGAGACTTACTTTGATTTATGGTCTTGCTTGAAGCCTCCATAAAGTCAGATATAATTTTCTTTATTGCCTTATCTTCGCGAACTGTGGGGATACCCATAAGCATTGTGTCATCAACAAATTGTTGGTGAGTGACTGGGAGGTCTTCCCCATGGAGGTGAGGCCCTTTAATTTTCCTTTTAGAAACAATATCTTTAAGATATCGATCGAGGAATTCCACCATCAAGATGAAAAGAAAGGGGGGGGGAGGGTCACCTTGGCAAATTCCACGAGAGGGAGAGAAGGTGGAAGAAGGGGAGCCATTTACAAGGATATAAAAGAAACTAAAGGAGGTGAGATACATAATCTAGTTGATCCAGTGAGACAAAAGCCCAAAGGAAAGAAGCATGTGGTGGATATATTTCCAACTGAGTTTATCAAAGGCTTTGGACATGTCTAGTTTTATGATCATACCAATGGTCTTGGTGCTTTTCAAGGAAAGAATAATTTTATGGGCCAGAATTATGCAATCCAAAATTTGTCTTCCCTCCACATAGCTCGATTTCTCTTGAGAGGTGAGATGGGGAAGAACAGGCTTGAGTCTATTGGCTATGATTTTGGTGATGATTTTGTAGATGACATTACAAAGGGAAATGGGTCGAAATTTACTAGGGTCTTCAGTTTTATCCTCTTTGGGGATGAGATATAAGATGGTGGCCTTAAGGGAGGGAAGGACATTGGAGAAGCGATGAGAATATTCCACCATTTCCAACACTTCAAGCTTTAAAATGGGCGTGTAGTCTTGGAAGAAGTCTATTGTGAATCCATCTAGTTTAGGGGATTTCCCTTTAGGTGTTTCCATTTATAATTTCTCAATATATTCCATGGAGATCGGGCATAAAAGAGATTCATTTTGCTCCCAAGATACCAACTTTGGGACATTGATAATTATCTTGTTGATGGCATCAAGACGATTGTCGTTGGTTTCTGTTAAAACATTTTAAAATTGGTTGACAAGAGTTTGTTCAATGTCAGCATGCTTAGTTAGTTGGTTTCCCTAATCATATTTTAGGGTAGTTATGTGATTGTGTTGCCTTCTTTGAGGTCTTAGATCAGTGCCTTTAAGGTAAATGGAGTCAATAATGAAGGAAATAGGAGTTGAAGGAGGATGGCTAAGGACTGGAGGGAAGAGCTCTGAAGTGCTGCTATGGTAGGGCCTCAGAGACAAAACCCTAGGGGAGAGAGGCTAACTCCGGTGTTGCTATGGCAAGGCCTCATGCTCTCTCCTCCTTCCTTAGATGGAAAAATAGGCTAGCATGAAAGATAAAGTCAAGACAAGAGAGTCAAATGAGGGAGAGTGTTGCTACAACAAGGCTCTATCATCAAACCCTAGAAGAAAATGGTCCTAAGTGTAGATAACCTAGGCCTGGGACATCTCCTCCTTCTTGAGCTTTGGAAAGTACAACTAGCATATGAAGAGGGGAAAAATGAGTGTAGCTAAGGCTAGGCTCAATCCTCTTCAGCATGAAAGAGCAGAGTGTTGCTATGGCAAGGCTCTATCTCACTTCAGCAAACAAAATGGCTAGAAATCTTGATGGGGACATGAGACAAGGACCAATTATGTGTGCTTGCCACCTAGGGTTTATGTAGCAAATTTATAATAATAAATGCAACTAATAACAATACAACCATTCAATTAAGAAGTTTTGTAGAATTTCACTTACATTTCACCAAGAAACATCATAGCAAACCCCAGTTGTAACACCTTCCATCAAGAGAAATGCCAAAAAATGCCAAGAGAATCTTCCTTCAACAAGTGAGCCTCACTAAATCAGCGAAAACCCTAAAGTAGGGTGGCAATTTCAGACCTCACCAAGTGGTGAGTGAAATATGATGATAAAATGAGAGTCAAAACCCTCAATATATAGTGTATCAATGACCTAATTTTACTTTTTAGGTCATAAAAAGGCTGACAAGGCCATAATACAAAAATAATATTGTTTTTACATTAAATGCTAAATAAAACCCTAATCAAGCAAAAGGTGAGACGTCAAGCTCCTCTGAGGGAGACTTTATCCCTTTCTAGGGCCAGTGCAACATCCATAAGCAAAACATTAGCTGCTCCAGGGTGTTGAAATAATGTAACTACAAAGAGTATTCTTATTATTATTGTTATTTTATTCATAGGATTAATCCCCATTGTGGATTAATCATGTCAGTAATTGTATTAGGACCAAATCCCCTTTTGCGGATTGGTCAACAGACAATTATAATAGGCAGTATAAGAAGTCGGCCCCAACAGTTAATTAAGAGACCCATAAATATAATAAAGGTGGGTTTACCCACCCAGATTGAGAAGTCGGCCCTGCCAATGAAGAGACACTTCACATGTGCCAGAACTTGTATAAATACAGGAGGCTAGTGCCTCATTTGAACAAAAAACTCACTTGCTTAGTTTGAGAGACAAGTTCTGATTTGTTACCGACAAAGGAGAGAGGGAGAAGAGTGGCGCATCTTTTGGAGAGGAATTTTTGTATTGGTTTGATTTATCTCTTGAACATTGTATAAGCTATTTATGATAAGCAAGTTTTTGCTAGGTTTTCTTCCCCTAGAGGGTTTCCCAGGATAAATGCTATGTCTCTTGTGAAAGTGTATTTTTCAGTGATCTTGTTCTTATGATGCTATTATCTATTGAAATGAAAAGAACTATAATAATGTCATAAACATTAACATGGTATCAGAGCCAACCTAAAGGAAGCATATTTCACAAGAGAAAAACGTCACTGTTGCAGTACCTGAAAATTAGGGTTTTTCAAAAGTGAATCTTTGTAGCCCTAAAACCACCTATAAAGTTG
>JASDQU010374257.1:1771-16198 GCA_032191745.1 Picea mariana | reverse complement strand
AAGCTGTAGCTATTGCTGCTGAAGAAGCGGCTCGTACTGCTGCTGTTGAGGCATATGCAACAACATAAGCAGAATGCAGTACCTTCCGAGAACTTCCTATGATACCATCGTTTCACAAATTTTCCAGGCATGAACAATATGTACAAATGGAGGATTCTGATGTCAGAAAGAGGAAATGGTCTGGTGCAGTGCTTGGGAAGCAGGATTGTTCTTCTGAAATAGATTCCAGAAGCTGTGGAGTTAAGAATTGGTCCAGGATATTTCTCACTGACAATTGTATTAGTTTTTGTTTTATGCCATTTTTACCAGAAGATGAATGTGCCGACAAAGTCAGAGTAAAGGTTTTGGCAGCTAGTTGGTCAAAGTAGTGGATTGCAGTCATATGGAGAGTTCTAGTAAAAATGACATTCTAAGAAGAAAATAACTGTACACATGGAGAATTAGAATTTAATGCTCATGGCAGTGTTAGCAATTGAAGCATATCATGGATTTGAGGAGCATTTTTAGGTTCAAGCTCTAATGAGAGCCAGTAAGTCTTGCAAGAAATACAAAGTATAGCTATCAGAGTACCAGTCATGGCAGAATATACAATCACCAACAGTCAAAACATTCTACAAGAATGTCACCTTACCTTGTTATACCCTGTTTTGCTTAAAAGAAATAAGAGCATAAATGAACAGACTTGGGCGGTCACCTTACCTTGTTATACCTTGTTTTGCTTAAAAGAAATAAGAGCATAAATGAACAGACTTGGGCAGTCACCTTACCTTGTTATACCTTGTTTTTCTTAAAAGAAATAAGAACATAAATGAACAGACTTGGGCAGCAGACCCATTCTAGAAATCAGATGATGCTGAGATTATGTATATATCACTTATGAAAATTGTCATAAGTTCAGAAGTTGAAGATCTTAAACTGCAAGTGAAGGTATAATCAAAGTTTTAAAGAAATTTTTTCAAAAGACTTTTGGCCCCTGTTTGTAGCAGTTGTCAATCTTTTTACACTTACAACGCCACAAATGAGGGATCTCCCTAACAAAGAGGAAGACAAGTTTCATTAGAACTCTGTTTTTGGTTGGGGAAAGCAAGGTATGAGTCCTAGTTGTCAAAGAAGCTTCCACTAGATGTATTCAACCTCCAACATACAGAACAATTGTCGAAGACCACAGATTTTGGATAGGACTTGAAGCCTGTCGAAAACCACAGATTTTGGATAGAATTTGACTTCATGAAAATAGGATCTAGGTCCTTTGTTATTGTATTTGGTTTGATTTAGAGATTTGATAGGTATTCGATCCATTTCTTGAGGATCTGATAACCATTTGTAAATCTTATTTAAGCTCATAGAGGCCACATTCCAGAGGGAGGGAGGAGGCCCATGAGGGTAAGGCCTGAGAAGATATTGATGAAATAGCATCCAGTCTGAGTTATTGTAAGCCTGAAGGAATTGTATTTCTGTAATCGCTTCTGACATTGGGGATATATGACAATTGTTTTATCAGATTTTGATTTTCTTGTCTAAACACTGTTTTTCCATCTTCCTTGTTTTACATTCTATCTTTCGTCTTACTCGAATGAATTACAAACATTGAGAATCAATGGCTGCTCATGGATGATAGATTCCCGAGCGGTAAAGATTTTTCCGTGACTGCCTATCATCCGTGTGTTTTGTTTCAAGTACCGTTGCATCCATTTGACAAAGAGAATCTTGGTTTGATGAGGTGTTCTACTTTTCATTTATTCCCTATTCTTCTACACATTTACATATAAACGTCTTATCTGATATACAATTTGATTTCCTCCGATCAACAGGGTGTTTACTTGGCTCCATGCCCAATGGTGTTTTTATTGATCGGCATTTAGCCCGTTTCTCTTTTTCTTTTTCTCCCCATCTACCTGATCCACCTTCTTTCAAAATCCAAACACATCCTTATTTATAAAATCATTGCAATAACTAAGATGTGCTAGGCTTGACCCTATAGCAGTGTAGGGGCAACTTCTAGCACTAATAGGTCCTATGAATTCCATGCCCCACTTGTCAAATGGTTCTAGAGATACTTGGGGTTGTAAATGAATTTCATTCCTCTATGTTGGTTTCCCCATTCTTTGGCATTCATCACAATGTGAAGTATATTGTTGAGCATCTCTATGTAGGGTTGGCCAATAATATCCATCTTATAAGATCTTGTAATTTTTCCTCTTGGATGCATAATGAAATCCACATGGTTCATCATGGAAAGCATGAAATATATCATGCACCTCATCTTTCCTTATGTATCTCCTCAAAATCTGATCTGGACATAATTTGAATAAATATCTTGCAACCCAAGTGTAGGCTGAACTTTTTCGGACAATCTTGCATCTCTCCCTGTAGGAGAAATGTTGAGAAAATTTTCATGTTATAAGATAATTTTTTATATCATCAAACCAGGGGGTTTGTGATGATATGGAAAATAGGTGCTCATCTGGAAATTGTTCATCAATCGTTCCTTCTTCAGTAGGAATGGTCAATCTAGATAAGAAATTTGTAATTACATTTTGTTTGTCTGTCTTATCAATAATTGTTAGATCAAAATGTTGTAATAACATAAACCATCTAATCATCCTACCATTATTGTTAGGTTTATTCATCAAGTATATAATGGAGGCATGGTATGTATGTACAAAAACTTTATATCCTGTCACATAACGTCTGGATTTATTGAGAGCATGAACCACTGCTAAAAGTTTTTTTTGTAACAGTATAATTTAGTTCCGCACCAACTAAATTCTTACTTATGAAGTAAATTGCATAAGGTTTATTGTCTTCATCCTGTCCTAAGACTGCTCCTACAAAATTGTCTGATGCATCAATGTGAATGTGAAATGGAAGAATCTAGTTGGGACCTTGTAAAATAGGGGCAATTGTGAGTTTTTCCTTGATTATTTCAAAATCTTGTTGACAATTCAGAGTCCAACAATATTCCAAATCTTTGGACAACAAGGTAAACATGGGAGCAACTATTTTATTTAAATCCTTAATAAACCTCTTGTACTATCTTGCATTTCCAATCAATCTTCTTACATCTTTTGGTTTCAAAGGGGTAGGAAGTAAGGTGATGATTTTGATATTTTCTTTGTTTACTTAAATACCTCTAGAGGACATGTGATGTCCTAAAACAATCATTTCATTCATCATCATATTACATTTTTCATCTCTAAGGGATAGATTCATTTCTCTACATCTTTGGAGAACCTTATCTAGATTGTCCAAGGCTTCATCAAATAGATTTCCCTAAGGGGTAAATTCATCCATATAGATCTCAACTTTATCATGTATGAATTCTGAAAAAATGTTGAGAATTTCTCTTTGGAAAGTAGCGAGGGAATTACATAGGCCAAAAGGTAAGACTCTATATGAAAATGTACCCCTTGGGCATGTAAAGGTGGCCTTGTCATGATCCTCAGGGATAATATGGATTTGATTGTATCAACTAAAACCATCCAAAAAGGAAAAGTATTGCTTCCCAGCTAAGACATCCAAAACTTGGTCAATAAAAGATAGGGGAAATGGTATTTTCTGGTAGCTTTGTTCAACTCCTGATAATCCACACATATCCTCCATTTCCCATTATTCTTTGGGACAATAAATAGAGGAGATACCCATTCACTCTCTGATATAGGATATATGAATCCGACATCAAGCACCTTTTGGGGTTGTTGTTTAACTGTGTCTTTCATTGCAGGGTTCATCCTTCTTTATGGTTTCCTAATAGGTTTGCAATCCTCTTTGATATAAATGTGATGGGTATATATAGAAGGATGGATGTCGTTCATGTCTTTATAATCCCATCCAAAAGCTTCAATATTTCTTTTCAGTACATCCAATAGTTTTTGTTCCTGTTGACTAATGAATTTGTTGTTGATTTTGAGTGTTTTTATAGGGACGATTTCTATGTTTTTTGCAGTTGGATATTCTATCTCAACAATAAACATATCTGTCCATAATTCAGTGTTATTTTCTACAGAAACTTCAAATTGGTTATGATCATTTATCTCTTCTATTTTCACATCTTCCGGATATTGATTTTGCAAAAAAAATTCAAGGAAAGTGTCCTCATCAATTGTACTATCAGCCAAGGAAGTGTGAATTGTGTAGATGGGGTATGAAGTTGTTTTTGTTAGGCCTTCTTCCTCTTCCACCCACATAGGAATATTTTCAGTTATCAAAGGTTGGGCAGGGGGATATCTGTTGGAATGTGAGTTGGGTTGAAGGACTAGGAAGTCAATAGGGTAATCCCACGAGTCAATGGAAATTATGATATCTTCCAACATGCCTTCAGGTTTAGCTATGGATTGATCTACAAGTTGTAGGACAGTTGGGGTGTTCTTCAGAAATCCCCAAAGGTTGAGTTTCATCATGGTATCTCTAGTCAAAACGTTGATTGCAGCTCCAAGATCAACAAGAGTATTTTTTACCAAGGTGTTGTTAATATGGACACTTACTAAAGGACTCCTCTGGATCCAATTATTTAGGTACACTTAACTTCCAAAGCATAAGGTCAGCTAGTTTTCCTGCAACATTTATTGCTGGAGTATCTTTCCTTCTTCTCCCTAGTCTTATTATGCATTATTCTTTGATATACTTATTGAAAATGGGCACATGTTTAAGATATTGTAAGAGAGGTGTCTTTATGCACAAATTTTTAAGACCCCCTAAAAGTTCTTTTTCCTCGGATGTATAAGTTTTCCTTTCTTGTAATATTTAAGGGTAAGGAGCAACTTGTGGTTGAGGAAAGGTAATGTTTCTTTCTCGGATTCTTCATTTTCTATGAGTGTTGGTTGTTGTTGCAATATTTTTCCTGATAAAATATTTATCTCTTGTAATTCCACATAATAAATCTGATAAGTTGTATCATTGTTGTATATAGGTTGGACTTGCTTATTGTTAGGATTTGGAGTAGGTTGAGAAGGTAGTTGAGGTTGCTTAGGAGGAACACTACTTGGAGTATTGTTGTTTTGAGGAGGAGGAGGAGAAATAATGTATGTTGTTGGAAATTTGGTGGCCTCCATCCTTGTGATGGTTGATTCCATTGATTTTGTGGCATGCTAGGAAAAGATTGGTATGGAAGTGGAATTGGAGGTCCCTAGTATTGCCAAGGATTTGGATTAGTCCAAGGTGATGGGTTATACCATGGTTGAGGAGGGACTTGAGAATTATATGAATTAAAAATTTGAGCATGATTGAAGTTCAAACCTATTTGAATGGTATTGGTGCTTCAAGCCTATTTTGATTGATGAATTATAATGACTCCACATTCTCTTCTACTCCTCGAAATGTAGCTTTCAAAACTGGAAAATAAGGAAACTTTTTAGTTGGATGATTTTCCTCAAAAATTCCACAAATATCTATAAGGTCTAAAGGGCACTCATTTCTAGGATGTTTTTTAGTGGATTTGGTACAATAGACAACAAATTCCTTCTCTACTTCCTCCTATTTATTCTTGATCTGCACTGTATCCATTTGCATGGATAAAGAGTGTAAAATATTAGTCGTCATATCTTCTATTAATCCTCCTAATTTATGATTTATATGAGTTGTTGGATTAGAAGATGGAGATCAAACCTCTACTGCTTCTACCTTTCTTTCTGGAAGATCTTGAATGGTTCTTGAATATTCTTTTGATATCATAATAGTCCAACTGGTAGATATCTCCATTGGATAGGAGATTCAATGTTTCCATCATATCTTCTATTACTCCTCTGAGTAAGACAAGCTTGAGTGAATCTTCATCTAGAGTGCAATTTTGAGCTCTCTTGTAGCTTAGTTGAAATATTTCTTCAAAGTATTCTAGAGATTCATCAGGTCCTTGTGTCATTCTGAAAATCACATTGCTTGTATCTCTTGCTCTACAATAGGCTTTGTATATTTCACTGAAGGTTTTTTTCATTTGATCCCAAGTTGTGATACTATTTCCTTCCAAACTCATAAACCATATTAGAGCCAAATCCTTCAAAGTAGAAGGAAAAAGTTTGAGCTTTTGTTCATTAATGGTGTAATCATATGTCCTGCATATAACTGCAAACTCAAACAAGAACGTATCAGTATTTTCAGAGACAAGTCCATGAAAATGAGGTAAAGCAAAATTATTAATATTTTTCATCTTGGATTCTTCATCAAATTCACAAACAGGGAACTCAAATATTTCTTCTTCACCATCCATGACATGAGGTGATGACTGACTCTCTTTTGAAATATTCTCAAATTCTCTAGCTTCCCTTTCCAAGAAACATTCTAATGTTTCAGGACCAATCTCTAGATTGCTTGGACCTATTTTTGTGGTGGGGGTTTTTGGTAAAAAAATTATTTCCTATCTCTAGGTCTAGTCATTCATGAAATCAAAAGAAAATGAAAAACTGTTGTTTTTTAATGCAAAAGAAAGTGTGACAAGGATCTATCAATACTCACACGAAGTGAAAGAAATCAGGAATTTACAATATAGAAACTTCATAGTGAGCTTGGCCTTGTGACTAAGGTATCATTTTTACTCCTCCAAGTCACACAAAAGAAAACAAAGAAAAATAAAAGGACATGCAAACTTCAACACCTCTCCAGAAACAACTTCAAAAATTCATGGTCCTAGGAATAACAACAATTGCTTACTGTACCCTTGGTCTCCTACTTGACTTGTCAACCTAGGGTGTGTACAAACTTAAGAGGTGTTATGCATTGTATGTGTAGTATGCAATCGTCGATAGCAGAGGGTTGAAAATGATCAAAGGCTGGAAATGTGCAGGAAATCAAATGACATGAAACAGTTCTGAACTAATTGCTTTGAAGGAAACACACAAATTTGAAAGCACAACTAATCTTAAGTGCTTGAAAAGAACTTATTCTAATGCATCAAATATCACTGAATCATGAAAGTTAAACTGAAGAAAAATATGAATCTAATATGAAATTATGACAAAGAACTGTGATAGAAGTAAAAGTTGTAAATTATGACAGAAAAAAACTGTAATGGAAATGAAACTACACTAATGCATGAAAAAAGCAATCTAACCCCTTGGTCATCATCAATATAAATGTGATTTTATTTTTTATTGATGCTTTCATAAAAATAAGATTAAACGGAGTCAAAATCTAAAGCTAAAACAAACCTACGAGAGATTTCTACAGGAATTGTGCATTTCTACAGGATCTACACAGTTTCTACAGGGTACTCCTACAGGAAGAAAAATGAAGTCTGAAAAGGTATTGCAAGTCTTTAAAATAATTGACAAAGCTAGAATATAAAATAAATGAAGTGAATCTATGGTTCTTAGCCTTGAGAGGCACCTGGGAGTGCTCCAAAAGGTTATTGAACATTTCTACAGGATGCTACTACCATTGGCCAGTTAGTTGAAATCTTATCAGAGATGGAAATTTATCATGCAAAGGTAAATCTAACTTCAATAGAGAATTAAAAACTATCTAAGCACTAACTAATATGCATGAAAACTACATAAATAGTATAAATGGTCATTGAGTCCTCTTGGATGGGCCCTACCCAAGAAGCACAAGGACCCTAAAAGAAAATTTAATGGATTGAAGGAAAAATCATTTTATTTCATAAATATTAGTAGTACATCAGGAACATCAAAGTTATTAGTCTTAAAAAAAAAGTATTGTAGAACATCTCCATACAATGCTTCTCCAAAAATTCACTATATCTCTCTCTTAGACAAGCGGCCTATATATAACTAGAGAGTTCGACCTCCCTTCCTAAATCAAGGAGAGTGATGAGTAAATGAGGGATGTCATCCCTTTACACCTGTATTTTCGAACTGTTGTTGATCAAAAGTGGTCATAAATGCACAAGGAGCGCTCTTGGAGGTAGGTGTAGACAATTTCCCTTGATCTTTGGTTGGTAGCTCACTCAATGGGAAAAAATCCCCTATTTCTAGGAGGTTGGCTCCCTTGACTCCTATAGTTCGACTGAGATGGTGGAACACATGTATTTTTCCAAAAAAATTAGTGTAAAAAGGTATATTATACAAAACAATCGACCTCAATCATACATTCATTAAGAAACATACAAAATACCCATGACTGACTATTAAATATGGTCAAAAGCAAAGATTAAGTCATTTTGTGGTGGAAAAATATGTCAAACATGAGCCTTTAGAATGTACAATAATGAGTTTCATAAAAGCACTAGAGCAAATTCTTATCCCGTTTAATTAAGCCTTCCATCCTTTGTTCTTTTGTATTGATCGTACGCCTTCCTATATGGTGCCTTTAATTACTATATGGCTCATACTCAGAGTGGATTTTGTGATGTAGGCTAATGACTATCAGCTGTATCTCCCTACGTGTACGATTAGATGGGATGAACTAGTGAGGAGACTTGTCTCTCATGATTAAAGTTTCCCAGGGATGGCTATAATAACTGCAATAAAGAGCCTTCATATTAGCCATATCAATCCCAATTAAGGACCATATAACACAATTAATGGTATGCATGGCATGGAAGTTGGGTGCTTCCGCGTGGTGCCTGGAAACTTGTGTCAAGATTCCCCATGGATCTTATGGGCCCAAGAGTAGTATATTGGATACCATTTATCACCCAAATCATGGGACTGAGGTCATTCAAGGATAAAGTGTTGCAGTCTCGCTTCGGGGAGGAGGTCTCTTGTAGATTCCATTGTTGGTCAATGTTTCTTTGTTGATTGGTGAATCGTTCATTCGCCATCCTGTCAGCTACTTTTTTGGTTGATCGAAGAAAATGGGAGGTAATTATAGCTTCTATGAAAGGAATGAGAGATTAAATATGTTCATTAAGGCATCCTTCCATTCTCCATCCATGAAAATTTTGTTGATTAGTAGACCATGAAGCATGTTTCAAAGCATTCTTATGATAATGAGGGAGTCACCTTCTATTATATTTTTTCTATAATTATCTTTGATGGAAATTAATAAGCCCTTGTCTAGAGAATGAAGTTCAACAATGTTGTTTGTGGCTACTCCCATTCCTTCTGCAAAAATTATGAGAATGGTGTCATCCTAATTTTGGAAAACACTGCCTAAGCCTGTTAAACCATGTTTTCCTTTGGAGGTGCCATCAAAGTTGAGTTTGATAAAGCTTGCTAGGGGAGGAGACCAAGACAAATGGGATGAGGGACCCAGGTGGGGATTGGAAAAGAAGTAGTGTTGAGAATTGTTCTTGAGGCCTAAGGAGTTCATGATGAAGGCTTGAGAGGTGGAACATGTTGGTTGTGGAACCTGATTATCTTCTTGATTCAGAGGTTTTTTTTTTTCAACCGTGTTTATACCCCATGAAGATTGTACACCTCTCCACCCAGGGGAGTTGCAGGGAGGGATTCCCCCCCTACGGGGTCTGGTGGGTTCATCCCCCTGGATGGGGAGTCTGGGGGGCAGCGAGCCCCCGACGGGGGTTCGAGAGCAAAGCCTCTGAAGGAAAATCTTCCTTGTAAATGTATATTGTAATTTCATAGTAAATATGGACCATTCATAATAAGGTCACAAATATGGCAGTAGAAGTTATATTAGGGTTTTTTCCCCTAGAATGAAACCCTCTTTTATGAGGGAATTGTATTACGACTATGTATTATTGCGAATATTGTATTCTGTGAGAGGAGTCTGAGAGAGAAATAAGAGGAAGTTACAATAGGTGTGTTGTAGGTTCCCTTCATTTTGTTGGATAATAAAAATGAAGGACTTGGCAATTTCTCTAGTGGACGTATCCCACATTGGGTGAACCGCATATATCTATGTCTCTATTGTATTGTGACATATCTTCTATGTTTTATTTTAGCATTTGTTTTATTTTATTGCTCCGCGATCCTATTTTTCTAATAGAACAATGCCAGTCTTGGTTTGTCCACTTTTCTATTAGAACCGTTTCTCTGATGTCTTTTTGAATTTGAGTCCAGATGTTGTTTTTTTTATTAATTTATCCCTTCAAATATTCTCCTGTCACTTTCTTTCCATATTTCCCAAAGAATAAATCCTGCTAACAATTTCCAGGCTCAAGACAAAATTGGATTGGGGAATTCAATTTCGTTCCAATGGACAATCGTTTCAGGAAGGTCGGCTATGTTGCAGGATGATTTTTTGAAAATGGTTGCTCCCAAATACCATAGTTTTGAGGAAAATTGATAGGTGTTAAGGATGTGTTTTGTAGTCTCTCCTTCCTAATGGTAGAGATGGAATATTGCAGGACCAATGAATCCTCTTTTTTGTATATTTTCCCAAGTCACAATTTTTTATTTATCGGGAGCCAGAGGAAAAGCGAGTATTTGGGCTAGAGTTTTCACTACCAAATGTTTTTCTAGATATGAATGGGGGTGGAGGATTGTTGATTCAATAGAATGATATAGGATTCTTTAATGTTGAATCTACCTTTGGACGTGTGGCCCCATCTTAGCTTATTGGGACTATCATGCTTTGTGATTTTTATTTTATTTTTGAGCTTCTTCCAAAAATCATTCCACTATTTTTGGTGACCGACCTGAGTCCATTGTTCTATCGGGATCCAAGTTCTCAATTGGACATCTATAGAATCACTCCCCCAGTATTTCCACATCCACATTTTCCCTTGAGCATTCATGGTGTTTTTGAGAGGTCAGAGAGTTGCCTCAGTTCCCTAGGCTTGAAGTTGCTTCCAACCATCATCCCAAAATAGAGTGTGATGTCTGTCTTGAACCTCCCAGAAATAATTTTGTTGAATTATACTTTTGTTTTTCCAAGCAGTGTTCCAAATAATGGAGCCATTGTTGTTGTCATCGAGCCTTATTAGATTATGGTTTGTGATATGAGGACAATACTTCAGTTTCTAGATTTTCCCCCATAGTTCATCTTTGCTTTGAAGCCATCCCCACCATATTTTCCCCCCACAATGGAACTAAGGGTTTTGGGGTCTCATAAGCCAAGGCATCCTTCCATTTTTGGGAGACAGACTTTGTCCCAGCTAACCAATGACCACTGTTTTCCTTTTTGGCACCTCCCCATAAAAAGGAACGATGTAGGTTGCAAACGACTTTGATTATTGATTTGGGGGCTGGATGGGATGAGAATAAATAGTGAGGTATTGCTTGAAGCACATAGTTTAAGAGAACCAAGTGGATTGGGAGATTTAGAGAGCGTTAGATCGAGTTTGCCAATTTTTTTTCCATTCTGGTAAGCAAATATTCCCAGGTAGTGTTTCTAAGGGAATTTTTAGTAAGAGGAGCACCGAGATATTTCGAGGGAAGGATGTTGTGATGATAGCCTAGAATACGAGAGATGTTATTCTTAATATAAATATGAGTATTGAAAAGAAAGAGTTGAGACTTACTTCGATTTATGGTCTTGCTTGAAGCCTCCATAAAGTCAGATATAATTTTATTTATTGCCTTATCTTCGCGAACTATGGGGATACCCATAAGCATTGTGTCGTCAACAAATTGTTGGTGAGTGACTGGGAGGTCTTCCCCATGGAGGCGGGGCCCTTTACTTTTCCTTTTAGAAACAATATCTTTAAGAGACCAATCGAGGCATTCCACCATCAAGATGAAAATAAAGGGGGGGAGAGGGTCACCTTGGAAAATTCCACGAGAGGGAGAGAAGGTGGAAGAAGGGGATCCATTTACAAGGATATAAAAGAAACTAGAGGAGGTGAGAGACACAATCTAGTTGATCCAGTGAGACAAAAACCCAAAGGAAAGAAGCATGTGGTGGATATATTTCCAACTGAGTTTATCAAAGGCTTTGGACATGTCTAGTTTTATGATCATACCTACGGTCTTGGTGCTTTTCAAGGAATGAATAATTTTATGGGCCAGAATTATGCAATCCAAACTTTGTCTTCCCTCCACATAGCTCAATTTCTCTTGAGAGGTGAGATGGGGAAGAACAAGCTTGAGTCTATTGGCTATGATTTTGGTGATGATTTTGTAGATGACATTACAAAGGGAAATGGGTCGAAATTTACTAGGGTCTTCGGTTTTATCCTCTTTGGGGATGAGAGATAAGAAGGTGGCCTTAAGGGAGGGGAGGACATTGGAGAAGCGATGAGAATATTCCACCATTTCTAGCACTTCAAGCTTTAAAATGGGCGTGTAGTCTTGGAAGAAGACTATTGTGAATCCATCTAGTCTAGGGGATTTCCCTTTAGGTGTTTCCATGAATAATTTCTCAATATATTCCATGGAGATCGGGCATAAAAGAGATTCATTTTTCTCCCGAGATACCAACTTTGGGACATTGACAATTATCTTGTTGATGGCATCAAGACGATTGTCATTGGTTTCCGTTAAAACATTTTAAAATTGGTAGACAAGAGTTTGTTCAATGTCAGCATGCTCAGTTAGTTGGTTTCCCTAATCATATTTTAGGGCAATTATGTGATTGTGTTGCCTTCTTTGAATTGTATATCCATGGAAAAAATTGGAGTTGTTGTCTCCTTCCTTCAACCATTGGACCTCATATTTTTGTTCCTAGAGGATTTCTGCTTGTTTTTCCCTGATGTCGATTTGAGATTGCAAATTGATCTCCTTTAGGTGGATTTCTTCAGATCTACCCTACTCTATGATTTGTTGTTGGAGTTGTTCCATTTTTATTTCCAATTCCTTCTTGTCCTTGAATATTTCTCCAAAAACTTCCTTGTTCCATTTTTTAAGCTTGGATTTGATATACTTTAGTCTTTGTTGGAAGCGATACATAGGGATTCCCTGAAGGTTTTGTATTTCCTACCAACAAGTGATGATTATTTCCATAAAGGAGGGGTGGTCAATATAGAAGGATTAAAAATGGAAAGGCCTAGGTGGAGGAGATTTGGAGAGGATAAGGTCCAACTAGATTGACCAATGGTTCGAGCCAAAACAAGGGAACATAGAAGAGGCAAGGAAGAGGCCCATGAGAGGAAGGGAGTCTGAGACCAGGAAATGATCGATTCTGGAGGAAATTTGGTTCACTCCTTTACATCAATTATTCCAGGTGTGGAAGCCATTAGAAGAGGGAAGGTCTATGAGATTCAGATTACAGATCAAATATTAAAAATGAGAGAGGCTTGGTCGACTCGATGAATGCATCCTCGCTTCACATCGAGGGAGGTGATGAGGTTACAATTCCCCCCTATGATCCAATGACTATCTTGTTGATGTTTTTGGTAGTTGCGGAAGGTATTCACCTCCAAGAGAAATCCTACGAATGATACCATGAGAAGATAAATCCCCAATCACTTGTGATGAGAGATACTTGTACATGTCGGCCCTATTGTGTAAAGACTAATTTATATTGAGTTATAAATTAATGTTTATGTAACTTGTACAAGTCGACCCTTGTGAAAAGACACATCCCCTCATTACATTGTACATATACATATATAAGTGCGCTCCATACTCATTTGAATATAACACTAAAAATCACATTTTCCCTTGATCTAGTGCGCACCCCCCTCAGTCCCTTGTGTCCAACTGCTGGAGAGAAAATCTTGTTTTCTGCTGGTATTTTCTCTATATGTGATTGTCTTTCTCTTGGATATCTTTCTGTAGCAGGTCTCCTACACTGCTTGGGGGTGGCACTTGAGGATGTCGATGGTAGGTTGGTAATGAAAGAGAATTACCTATGGTTAAACGAGCAAATCCACTATGTAATATGTACATGGTTAAATCTTCTTGAGATCCTGGTTAGGTTACTGCTGTTGTAATCTAGTCTAGCATTTAAAATTCAACATGGCATCAGAGTGATTCTTGTAATATGATCATTGCACAGTAGTTAAGGGCTGTTGGGGCTCAAATTGCAGGCACAAAAGAAGGGGTCAAGCCTCCTTAACAAACTTGTAATGAAGTCTAAAGATGGATGTAGCAAGGAGAAGCCCTTCTAGGGCTGTCACAACAAGAATCACCATAACAACGAAATTTTTATTTGAGGTAACTCTAGGAATAAACCCAATGAAATTTTCTGAGGCCTTTTCTATGGAAGAGACAAAGTTGAGTAGTAAAAATTGAACCAGATCTATGTGAAGATACAAGGAAACTTTGAAAATAGATCTAAGGAAAGTTCCAATGAAGTCTGGGCGAATTAACTAAGGCTACAAGGACAAACTTGAAGTCTGTCCTGGGCGCTAGTTTCTAAGGCTCCCTTTTGGCACAAATTGCAACAGAGTTTGAAGTATGCTCTGAAGTGAATTTCAAGAAATCTGTGGGTAGTTTAATCCCTGTTCTAAGGCCTTCCTTTAACAGTATTGATGCCGAATTGTTGGCAGACATGAGGTGTTGAATTGAGGTCTCTCCTGAGATGGTATAAGAATTGTTTTGAGGGAAAATTATGACCATTCTAAATGTGAGTCTTGTACTGTACTGAGGCTGAAATTTGGTCAGCTTGTAGGCCGAGTTTAAGGCCTTTCATTGACACAAATTTTAGAAGAAAATTACAGCGAACACGTGAAATGATTGTAGAAGTATA
>JASDQU010374256.1:34026-47899 GCA_032191745.1 Picea mariana | reverse complement strand
ATAAGGGCCTAAAAACAATGGATCAAGTGGACGTTTTATTGCAAATCATTAGTGTAGCAACCGATAGATTTAACAAGTACCCAAGAAAATATTTGCAACCACACTTGGAAATGCCTATGTCAAATTTCAAATACTAATATTACAAGAAAAAAGTAATATATATTTGCTTCTAGATTATCCAATGACAAATCTATACATTTAGCACATTATTGTACTTCACCGACCATATTTTCCATAACAAAAACTTCAAATAAATGAGGAGTGGTTTTGCCAAGTGTTATGTAGGGTAAGCCAATGATAATAATAAATATTGAAACTTACATTCACATTCTTCAAAATTACCATATCTGAGAGCATTATAGATATGAATCTATTTCCCTAGTGGAAGAGGATTTCGATCTTTCATATGTTTCCATTCATCATAAATAGTGTTCCAATATACCTCATTTAGAGCATGAGATGCAGTGAGGGAGAGAAACATTAATATATACAATGTTTCTAAAGAAAGTCTTAATCTATGATCACATTTTATCCGATTTAATTTTGAGAATCCTCTTTCACGTACTGTTGTGCTAGCTGGAATAACAATAATAGCTTGCCATAGCTGCATCAAACATGGAAATCTTTCAAACCATTCAGGTTCACCTCCACATAGATCCCATGCTCCAAACATATGTTTTTTTTTTTGTATGATCTATACATAGTACATATAAATCCATCCATTCACCCAAAAATATAGCACTCTCCACAATAGGTGAGTCTCCAACACTAAATCTCTCACATAAACATGTTAGCCATCTTCTTGTTTGATAGTTTCTATCATCCATATCCTCATAATAATTATGAGGACTAAATAACTTAGCAACATTAAATATAGGTAAATTTGTGAACCTTGCATTTAGATAGTCAATCACTTTCATTACAAAACTTTTTCCCGACATAATGCAATCATCTAGTGTCCTCGGTCTTTGTGACTTTGGAAAACTCTCAAATCTCAATGCATGTACATGTACCTTACCTGTGCAATATGAAAACTCAACGGTTCCTTGTTTCATTTTACTTAAAAAACATGATATGTGCATTGCACCTGCCCCAAATATGTCTCTTAGAAATTGCTTATGAAGAAAGCTAATAGTAATATCCAAAGTAGCTCCAATAGATGTAATGTCAACATGATCTTCTTGGAAATTTTGATTGGAACTAACTCAATAAACACATTTTCAAATAAATGGATAAAAAATTGAACTTGAAATATTGTGGCTAGCTCATACCTAACTCTCAATCTCTTAACAAAGCTAACATGAGCTTAACAAGTCTTTCCATGACATTGCCTCTAGAAGACCATCTAATGTGATGAATTTGTAACACTTCTAGCCTTGTGATTTGAAATGACTCCATTAACTCTTTCAATTCTCCGTGTCTTTTAGTAGATTTCCCTAGCCATGAATAAACCTTGTTTACAAACTTATCAATAGCTTGTAACTCTGCAAAATAAGATGAAGCATCATTAGTTGCCAATGCTTCTCGATGAGTTGTGCATTGGATATCTAATAAATGAGGAGCATGTCGATAAATATTAGTAGATAAACCTTCACAAACACCCCTCATGGATGAAGCTCCATCAGATCCAAATCCAACTAACGTTATCAAGGATAGATCCATTTATGCTAAAAGAGATGTCATAGTGTCATACATAGATTGTGATGTTCCATCCCTAATTTGAAGTAAGCATATGAATTTTGTACCACATTGACCTCTTCCTTGATTTTTCAAATATGTAATATAAATGATCAAATATTGCACCATAGTCTGATCAATACTTTCATCAACTGAAATTGATTAAAATGGGTTGTTGAAAATCTCATCTTTTAACTTTCTCCAATATACATCCTTAGTAGCTTGTAGAATTTTTTTTCCAAATGTTGTATTTGTATATGTTGAATATTCATTTGTTAGAGGCATATGAGGAGTGTTTTTATACATATTCAAGTCACATATTGACTTATATACTCCTCAGCTAAACCTTTCCAATGGGATATCAAGTGTGCCAAATGAAGAATGTATTCAAAAGTTATGACGCCGAGAAGTTGGCATACCAACTAACCCCATCGGGGCCCACAAGACTTTTGATGTTTCATATCCTAGGGTTAGGTTTTGGATGTTAGGGTTTCCTCATTGCTTCTTTATGATAAAAAGGCCTTTCGACCTCATTGTAATGTGCTATGGCGAATGCACATAGCCGTCACATTTCTTTTCAGAGATAAGCTACCACTATTTGAGTGAGTTTGTTTCATTCTACATTTTTACAGTTCAACACATTTCATTTATTAATAGAAGTCAAGTTTCATTGTATCTCTGTGTTTTTGTTATAATTATGTATTTCATTTTGTTCCATTTATAAATCCGGACAAATGGTATCAGAGTGGTCTGCTCTTTATTTGTTTCTTTGTGCGTGTCCCCAACGAGGTCAGGGTATAAGGAGTTGGTACTCAAACTATTTGAGCCTTTGCAAGACCATCATCGCCGACCTCAACAACCTCCCATGGTGGAAGAAAAGAGAGATGATGGAGCAGGAGATCCTATTAAGTTGTTGCTCGAGGAAGCCCTTGCACGACAAAGGAACGAGATGATGGATAATTTTGCTCAGATCCTTCAACGACCGCCAACAACAAACACATATTTTCCAGGCGACCACTTTGGAGGCACCGCCCCCTTCAAGGTACAATTTAGTTTTGATATTCATGTATTTGAAGGTCAGATAGATGCAGATGCTCTAGATAAATGGTCGAATTTGCTCGAGGGTATTTTTATGTCCATAATTTTTTCGATAGAGAAAATATCACCTTTGTGCTCCTTAAGGATGTCCTCCATGTCAAGGATTAGTGAGATACTTACTATGATAAAAAGGCCATGGAGGAATCTACATTGTTTGCATTCATACACTTGGGGTTATTTCATGCATGTTATTAAGGAACAATATTATCCAGTTGGAAGCTACAATGACCAGTATACAAAATGGATCACAATGCAGCAAGAAAGAGACCAAATAGTTCCAGAGTTCACAAATGTCTTCCATACCTTGCACGCCAAGTTGGGTATCAAAGACTTTGAACGACACCTAGTGCTCAAGTACCGCGATAGTCTACATTGATACATCCAGACAGATGGAGTTTCTAGACATCCCATCATTGGGTGCGGCTTATCGATATGTCATCAAAATCGAGTAGAAATTTAAACAGAAGAAGAGGGAATTTGGATCTACGAATTCCTCATAGAAGAAGCACAGAAAAGGCAGCCCCAACCCGCAGAACAAAGGACAGAGAAATATTGGACTACCACAGGACAACCATTCCAAGCCACCAACAAAGAAGGATAATGGGAAGACGAAGAAAGAAACTAGAAAGTGGTGTGAATTCCATAAAAGTCTCTAGCATAACACCGATGAATGTCACTCAAAGAAGTTGTTGGTGGTCGAGTTGAAAACCTCGGAGTCAGATGTGGGTTCCGACTCATAATAAAAACTAGGCAAGGCAAAGAAGATCATCAATACAGAACCCAATTCCACCGCCACTACCACCAACATCCAACCAAGTGAACTCGAAGAACAAGAGAAAGGTGAGCGCCTTTTCCACTTGCAGAAGTGGGTGAAGGGTGCTCCACTACACTTCATTGTCAATAGAGGAAGTCAAAAGAACCTCATCTCAGCAGAGGTCGCCAAGTGGTTGGACTTGCCGAAAACACCACATACACAACCTTACACCATCGGGTGGCTCCGCTAAGGGAGAGATCTTCGCGTCATCCAACAATGTCGATTGCCCTATGACATCAAGCCCTTCAAGGATAAGGTATTGTGTGATATTGAACCTCTTAAAGTTTTGATATTGACCCCCTTGAAGTTTGTGATGTTCTTCTAGGCCAACCTTACTTTTGGAAGCGTCATGTTGTATATGAGTCTAGATCTCCCAGTGTTATTATTACTTTGGGAAGACATTTGTACAGGATACCAGAGGTAGCTCCACCTACTGCCATTTATTTGATCTTCATTGAGCAATGTAGGAAGGTCATCTCCCATACTAAGAAATTTGTTTCTTTATGATTCGCTCTCAAAGTGAACGAAAGGTCACGTCGACATCCATGACTTCCGCACAGAGCCTCTCCACGCAGCAAAAACAAGTGGACAAGGTTGTGGAGGAATACAAATACATATTCTCATCACCCATTGGGGTACCTCTACACTATCATGTCAAACATTCAATCGATTTGACCCTCGATGCACCTCTACCCAATGGGTTAGTCTATCGTTGCTATTTTATAGAAAATGAGGAAATTAAGCGCCAGATCTAAGAGATTCTCGAAAAGGGGCACATCCTATTAAGCTTCTCACTCTACATAAGCCCAGTTGTACTCATGCAGAAGAAATACGGGGCCTGATGACTTTGCATTGATTACATGAACCTAAATTAAATCACAGTCAGGAACCGATACCTAATTCCCTGAATTGACGACCTTCTTGACTAGCACAAGTGAGCCAAGTAATTCAGTAAGATTGACCTGAAGTATGACCACTACCAGGTCCCAATAGAACAAACTGATGTATGGAAAACTGATTTCAAGTCCAAAGAGGGTCTTTTTGAATGGTTGGTCACGCCCTTTGGTTTGACGAATGCCCGAACCACTTTCATGAGGTTGATGGATGATATATTGCGACCTTTCACCAATTCTTTTGTGGTGGTATATTCTGATTATATCCGCATCTTCAACAAGAATTTGACGAAACACTTGCAACATATTCAACAGGTCCTTCACACTTTGCGGCAACACAAACTATATGCTAACTTGGAAAAATGCTCCTTCATCATGAACATGGTCCAATACCTAGGCTACATTGTTGATGTGCATGGTGTGCACGTGGATCCATCCAAGATCCAGGCCATTCGTGACTGTCCATCCCTGAACACACTAACCAAACTTTAGATTTTTTTGGGACTTGACAATTTCTATCGTAGGTTCATGTTGGCGTTCTCCCATATCGAATGGGTCCTCAACTAGGTAACCAAGGGTGGTGGAAAAACAAAGTTCGTGTGGGGAAAATTGCAACAGAAAGCGTTTGATGATATGAAACATCGCTTGTGCTCAGCCTTGGTGCTCTCATTACCCGATCTGCAACAACCTTTTGAGATTGAAAAAAATGCTTTTGATTATGTTGTGGGCACAGTTCTCACTCAACACGGTCATACAATGGCCTATCATAGTGATACACTATCAGATGTAGCTTGTAAGTACCCCACTTATGATAAAGAAATGCATTCCATTTTACAAGCCTCCTTCCAATGGAAGCATTACATTCTTGGGAAGGAGAAAATCATCCACTCTGATCACAAGCCTCTACGGTTCATGCAGACACAAGGAAAATTGCATAACGACTATCATCAAAAGTGGTCCACATACTTGCAACAATTTCATCTCAACATCGAATATAAGACATGGAGCACCAATCGCGTCACTAACTACCTCAATCTGCCACCAACTGCAGCATTAACCACGGTGCTCCACTCCTGCGGACATGAGGCCTTAGGGTGGCCCCAACTCTATGAGAGCGATCCTAACTTCTCTACCACTTACCAGATGTTGGGTGCAGGCACGCCCATATTTGACTTTCATATTCAGGATGAATTGTTGTGTCATCTGGGCCACCTTTTTGTTCCTTCAAGCAAGCAGAAAAAATTGATTTGGGAAGATCACTACAGTCGGATGGCAAGACACTTTAGCGTGGAAAATATAGTGGTAGTGTTTCATAAGTGTTTCTATTAGCCGAAAATTTGATGGCAATTCGACAAGTACATCTGGTCTTGCACTATCTGTGTTATTTCCAAACCATCCAGTAAGAAGCAAGGCCTGTACACCCCTCTCCCTACTCCGAACAGGCCCTAAGAATCCATCTTGATGGACTACATGTATGGCCTTCCTTCAACCAAGTAGGGAAATGACTGTGTTTTGGTAGTGGTTGACTGATTTTCTAAGATGGCCATTCTGACAGCCTGCAATAAGAGTATCACAACAGAGGCCACAACCAAGCTCTTCTTCGAATTGGTGTGGGTACATTTTTGGATACCACATGCCATCATCTCAAATAGGGATAGAAGGATCCTAAGCACATTTTGGTTAACCTCTGGTCACTGTTGGACACCAAACTCACTAAATCCATTGCCTTCCACCCCCAGATTGATGGCCAGACAGAGGCCGTAAACAGGATGATCATGCATATCTTGTGCATGTTCAAATTCAAACATCCATGCACATGGGATGACAGTCTTCCCTATGTTCAACACAATTATAACAGATCTCTCCATAGCTCTACCGACCATATCCCCTTTCAGGTGGGGCTGGAATTTCAACCATTGGGTCCCATTGATGTCACACTGCCCCTTGTGACCACACAGGCCGAATCTTCCCATGTTCAATTAGAGGCTGACAAAGCCACCAAGTTTATTGAATGGATTTAGCACATCCTCCAATAGGTCCATGATATTTTGCAGAAAGCCAATGCTAAGTACAAGCAATGCCACGATCAATGTCGGGTGCCACACAAGTTTCAGATGGGAGACAAGGTTTGGTTGCATTTGTAGAAGGAACACCTTACAAGACCCGATCGAAAGTTTCATCCACCTTGCTATGGTCCTTACACCATCACCAAGGTGGTGGGTGACAATGCTTTTGAGCTAAGTATTCCCCCCTTCCTTGGCTTGCTCCCAGTGTTCAATGTGGATCTCCTTCGACCATACTTTCCACCATTATTAGACACATCAATGATAGTAGAACAATTGACACCGAAAAATATTAACCATGACTGCATGGAATAGGAAACCATTGATCAGATAATGGACACACAGGTTAATGGCACTCGCCAATAGAGGATCCAACTTTATCGGGTTGTCAAAGTAAGGCAACTCCTACACCAAGGCAAGTGACTCACCCGGGGCCAAGTTCAGCAAAATTTTTCCCATCTGATGGGGGCACTCAATGCAATGGATACCATTGCTTCCTAATGGGGGAGGATCGATCCAGATGGATATCAGTGGCCACCCACCTATTCCACTGGCTCAAAGCACAGTTTTCCATTTTGGCAATTTTTCTACACTTTATTCTAGTCCTGAACTTCCGGGGCCGTTTTGAGGCCCTAAATATAATTTTCTGGGCACTATAGTGATAAGAAAATAACCAAATATCTTATATACTGATCAAAATGTGTACTCCTCAGTTAGACCTTTCCAACGAGATATCGAGGGTGCCAAATGGAGATAGTATGCAAAATTTACGACCCTGGGAAGTTGGCGTACCAACTAACCCCATCGAGGCCCACAAGCCTTTTGGAGTTTCATCTCCTAGCGTTAGGTTTTTGGATGTTTAGGGTTTTCTCATTGCTTCTTTATGATAAAAAGGCCTTTTGGCCTCATTGTAATGCGCTCTAGAAAATGCACGTAGCCGTCACATATCTTCTCAGAGATAAGATACCACCATTCGAGCGAGTTTGTTTCATTCTGCATTTTTACTGTTCAACACATTTCGTTTATTAGTAGAATTCAAATTTCATTGTATCGCAGTGTTTTTGTTATAACTCTGTATTTCATTTCATTCCATTTATAAATCCGAATAACTCCCCCACCTCAATTCGTTATCATCCTCAACAACATCCACGAAATCTACGATTTCCAAGTCTCTGCACAACTCATGCCTCCGCTATAACTAAGCCTGTTGGAAACCCCAAGTTTCATGCTAACTAGAAACCCCAAAATTCTGTCAAAGTGGAAACCCCAAGTTCCCACAAACCAAACTGTACTGCACCGAACTATGCACAATATGTTGCCTGAGTCAATCTGGTCAGTTCACCCAACTCCAAGGATGAAAGTCACCCAACTCTTATGCACTTTCTCATCGCGATGTTGTTTCCTTGTTGTTGTTCGGTTCCATTGCTGCTATTGTTTCCTACTACAACTGGTTGCTGCCCACTTCACTTCAAAATTTCATCTAAGTGTTGAACTTTTGTGATATTTCTGCTACGCCCATACTTCAACAAATTATGCTATGTCTATGCACACTTAATTCCTCCATGCCTTGGACCGATTGGGTAGCTAGTCCAACTTTCACTTCCAACTCATGAGAATGCACTTCCTCATGCCCGAACTTAGTCGACTCCATAGCCCTGAGTGTCCCTCCCCTTCCTTGCCAACAACTTCCTAAAAAACCCCAAAACAAACTAAATCTAGCCACATATTACTAAAGAAATATCAAGTGACACGAGAGAGCCCTCTCTGAATTGAGAAGGCTAATGACCAGCTATAAAGTAGGTTGAAACAATTGCCTCTGTCATTTTTCTATCAGCCAGACAAAATTTACAGAGTGTTAATAGCTTGCACCCAGTGTTCAATGTGGATCTCATTTGACCATACTTTCCACCATTATTAGACACATCAATGATAGTAGAACAATTGACACCAAAAAATATCAACCCTAATTGCATGAAACAGGAAACCATTGATCAGATAATGAACACATAGAATAATGGAACTTTCCAATAGAGGATCCAACTTTATCAGGTTGTCAAAGCAAGGCAGCTCCTACACCAAGGCAAGTGACTCACCCGAGGCCAAGTTCAGCAAAATTTTTCCCATCTGATGGGGGCACTCAACGCAATGGAGACCATTTCTTCCTAACGGGGGAGGATCAATCCAGATGGATATCGGTGGCCACCCACCTATTCCACTGGCTCAAAGCACAGTTTCTGATTTTGGCAAATTTTCTACACTTTATTTGGGTCCTGAACTTCTGGGATCATTTTGAGGCCCTTAATATCATTTTTTGGGCACTACAGTGCTAATAAAATAACCAAATACCGTCTAGACTAATCAAAATGTGTACTCCTCAGTTAGACCTTTTCAACGAGATATCGAGCACGCCAAATGGAGATCGTATGCAAAAGTTACGACCCTCGGAAGTTGGCGTACCAACTAACCCCATCGAGGCCCACAAGCCTTTTGACGGTTCATCTCCTAACTTTAGGTTTTTGGATGTTTAGGGTTTTCTCATTGCTTCTTTATGATAAAAAGGTCTTTCGGCCTCATTGTAATGTGCTCTGGAAAATGCACGTAGTTGTCACATATCTTCTGAGATATAAGCTACCACCATTCAAGCGAGTTTGTTTCATTCTGCATTTTTACAGTTCAACACATTTCATTTATTAATAGAAGTCAAATTTCATTGTATCTCTGTGTTTTTTTTATAACTCTGTATTTCATTTCGTTCCATTTATAAATCTGAATAATTCCCCCACCTCAAGTCGTTATCGTCCTCAACAACATCTACGAAATTTGCGATTTCCAGGTCTTTTCACAACTCATGCCTCCGCTATAACTAAGTCTGTTGAAAACCCCAAGTTTCATGCTAATTGGAAACCCCAAAATTATGTCAGAGTGGAAACCCCAAGTTCCCACAAACCAAACTGTACTGCACCCAACTATGCACAATTTGTTGCATGAGTCAATCTGGTCATTTCACCCAACTCCAAGGATGAAAGTCACCCAACTCTTTTGCACTCTCATCGTGATGTTGTTTCCTTGTTGTTGTTCGGTTCCACTGCTGCTATTGTTTCCTACTACAACTGAATGCTGCCCACTTCACTTCAAAATTTCATCTAAGTGTTGAACTTTTGTGATCTTTCTGCTATGCCCACACTTCAACAAATTATGCTATGTCTATGCACACTTAATTCCTCCATGCCTTGGACTGATTGGGTAGCTAGTCCAACTGTCACTTCCAATTCATGAGAATGCACTTAATTCCACCACAAGACTCGTCCAAGTAGGTCGCCCCAATATCTCCACACTTTTTCCCAACCAAGGCATCCCAAATTGTTGCAAGACTTCTTTGAGTCTACACCGCTTGAGTCACCCTCAAGTCTGTTGGTTCTCACTGTGGAAACATAAAGCACTTGAACCACCAAGTCATTCGAATTCCCTTCAAAGAACTCGCTGCAACACTTGGAAAATTAAAGAACTCGAGCTAACCATACCTTTCTCAACAGCATCGTTTGTTGCAACCATGTTCTAAGTCTGTCGTGTTGGACCTTCGCTTTCCCAAGCAATCGACTCTCTGCATGAACTCTACTCGTTTACTGTCCACTGTGATACAAGGTTGAGTCCATCCGTCCACTTATGAAATTCATCTAAGTCCCAAAATTCGCATGCAATTGGTAGAACTCATCTCCAATGCCTTCCATCTCCGCACCTTGATTGATTCTGCTTCAAGGCACCATGCACCCACCACCCGACTGTCAAGTTATATTGCCACTAACCGACTGTTGTAACTCTGCAAAGAGCTACCTTGTCCAAAGGTTGTGGTCTACTCTTCATCCAACAACCCAGCTCAACTCAACTATTGTTCTCGACAATACACGACACAAAGACATCATGATGAAAATGTGCCCAACCAACTTCCTGATGTGGAGTTGTTCTAGGTCGCCCTAGGTTTTTCAACACACCCAAGTGTTTCACCTTGTTGCAACCCAAAATTGCTCCCTTTCGCAATCACTTCTGCAATCACCCTCTGCGATTCGCTTCTATGATCACTTTTGAAGTTAGATCTGCGACAAGTTGTGCAACGAATCTTGCATTCATCTACCCTATCCCAGTGCTTCGTTTCACCACAAACTCGGCTCTCGATCTGCACAAGGTGTGCACCTAGCTCAACCTTCCCACCGCACTGTCAACCAAACCTCTGTCGTAAGTTTGATGAAAAGTCTACGATGAACAAGTTTGCTACATCGAACCATTCACCAAGTCTGTGAAGGTTCTCACCAAATCAACTTCGCAATGAATTGCCTTTAGAGTTCGCTCTGATACCATCTGTCGTGGAGATAGTGGTGAAGAGATCTACAAATTTTCTCCAAAATCTGCAACAAAAAAGCTCTGACACAATCTGTCATGTCCACACAACATACCTTGCGATCATGCACTTCTTGAGGGCATGCAACACCACAATGTTTCTCACTTGGTTGCTTGGCACCACCAAGGATACTTCGTCTAGACTATGCCTCTTCACCTAGAGCATACCCATACTTTGTTCTAGGCTACTAACGAGTCACACTCCTACAATAGTGAAACTCTTGTATACTTAGACAATTGTTAAATGTTTTAACCCTTAGTCATATATAAGCATACATCCATGAGAAACGAATAGAACCGTGGAACAAATGAAAGACAAACATAGATATAGTGCGGGCAACATGGACTGTGCCTAACAACCGACTATGTCTTGTTATAAGCGAAGCAGTTACAAAATGAGAACTACTGGCTCGGTTTACAACAGGGCGGAGTCAAACAACTTGTCTCGCCTCACCTCACCAAGACACTCATACACAGGTTGTCACCAAGACTCTCCATTGTTGTCTCTGCAATCACCTGTGGTGCACCTCAGATGTACCTCCGACCGCAGACTTGTTGCCTCTTTGTTTTGTAGACTCTACTTGTTTGTTTCCGCAGACTTCACATGTTTTGGTTCTACCTTAAACATGCCTCCAACAGAGATCGTTTCCAGACTTAGCCAAAATCTTCCCTGTTATCCCCTAGCCTAGGAATAACTAAGGAGATTATGTCTCGAGGCCCACGGGTCCTAGACATGGAGTATCGAGAGCCAAATCAACTTGAGCATGGCCCTGGAGGGCCCATCCTTTTCTTCTTCAACACCTCCACTTTGTCAGCAACAACAACATCCATCACATCGCCCTGGTCTTACAACAAAAATGGGTCTTGCTCCATGAGGTAATGAGTCTGAGTATCATGGTATGTGTCACTATGATCCTCAAAACTTTTGGATATGTGCATATAATTCCTTTTTGCTTCTAATGTGTGCTTGGACCTTATGCCTTTCCACTTGACCACACCTGGGGGGAATGACAGGATGCCCTGGTAAGATGGTTCCCATAGGGTTTTGAGTTGCCACTGGGGGGATTCATGAAAGGTCATCGTCCGTTCCCACCATACTTACCACTTTCCATCTTTATCCCGCTCATCCATCCCATTACACTGGTCTAGGCATTGGGTTGGCCAAATATCTAAGGGTTGTACCTTACCTTGTGGGAAGAAGGGGTTAAAGGCCTAGAGGGTAAAAGTAGTTGGAAAAAGATAAAATCCAAAAGAATGAAACCTTGAGATGCTTCGCCCAAGGATTCCCGAGAAAGAAATAAAAAGCTTCTCAACAAGAAACAAAGGGACCCATAAAAAATAATAAATCAATACCTAGTTAGAGGATAGGGGGTCTCATCACAAGCAAGCCTATTAGGTCCATGTACATGTAGCGGTATGACACTACCGACAACTGGTCACCATGCCAGGGTAGTGGCTCTTGGTGGCATATCCAAGAGAAAGGGGGTCTCCTCACGAGCCAGCCTTCTCATTTTCGTGAAATGCTTGTGGGTAACATTGCCACCACTAGTCACCACGTTGGGGCAATGTCCCCTAACTAGCCTCTTGAAAGAAAAAAACAATAATAATAAAAGATAAAAAGCATGAATGGGCTTGGAAACATTTGCATCCATGACAAGGTGCATCTCACCCTCTTCAAAGGCACCCACAGGTAAGCTATACATTTCCCTGCTATCACTGCACCCCCTGCCCAGACATCCTTTACCACCTCATCCACTCACATGGCCTAGATTTGACTTCTCCCAGGAACATCCCACATCCAATGAGCATTAGCCCAATAGGATTTCCTAGCACCCCCTCCAAACTTGGCTTGCAGATTAGCATAATGTCTTTGAGCACTTGTCCGGGTAAAAGGGGTTGCATGCACATGTTTAAATAACTTGATGATTAGATGTGATTGACATTGCTATGATCCATGTGACTTATGAGCCCATGGAGGGCGTATCTATTGATGTTGCAGGACCACACCCGATGGACATGTACACATGGGGATATGATTAGTTCGGACCTCCATGGGGATAAAATCCCACTAGATGGATGTTGAGACCCTAGTCGGGGGTAGAGGCAGATCAGAGGATTGCACCAGAGAGAGAGGAGGACATTTCACTAGGGACAACCTAGCAGGCCTGGACCTAGGGGGTTGTTCCCTTTCAACCATGATATAGGCCTTGGAAGGCCCATGACATCACCCAAGTCACCCAACGTTTTGGGATGTTTTGGAGGCAGTTGTGTGCCAAGTGACACGTGTGGCAGGTTCCTGAGGCCCAAGGAGGCCTAACGTTTTTCTTCAAGAGGCCAACATTGCCCAAAAAAGCCCTAACATCACCCTAAAAGGGCATGATGTCACCTTTACAACTTGTTTTAGGGTTTAATTATGACATTTAATGTAAAAACTGGATATTATTTGTAACTGGCCATGTCGACCTTTTTGACCTAATTCTGGTCATTAGTATTGTATAAATAAGGGGAAAATCCCTCTTATTTTTCAACATCTTTCACTCACACTTTTGAGGTCTTAAATTTGTGTCCTAATTAGGGTTTTGTGACTGAAAATTCGTGCATACTTGTTGAAGGAAGACTAATCTTGGTGTTTTTGGGCATTTTCTTAGTGGAAAGTCTACAACTAGGTGATATGTTAGATTATTCTTGGTGAATGTAAGTAAAATTCTTCAATTCTTCTTTCTTTTGAATGGTTATAGTATCTTTACTTTTCATTTGGCTAAGATTATGAAATTACTAGCTTAAAACCCTAGGAGATTAAGCACATGTTTGTTGGGAATGTGTTATATTCTTTGCATGGGTGTGTGTGTGGGCGCGTCAGATATGACAACTGCGTCTGACGATCCCTACTACTAGAGCTCTGCCGTGTGCGCCAGGTGCTTTCCTAGGGGGTTCCC
>JASDQU010374255.1:66387-83553 GCA_032191745.1 Picea mariana | reverse complement strand
CCCCCAGCCGGGGGGATCTCCCCCCCGGACCCCGCAGAGGGGGTACCCCCCCTCTACACTCCCCCGCGTGGAAGAGTGTACATACTTCTGGGGTGTAAATACTTCATGGGGTATAGACACGGCTGAAAGCAAAGAACCTCTGCATCAGGAAGATAATCAGGCTCCACAACCAACATATAGAGGTATCCTTGGCATTGCTAGTAGATTGGAGATTTGAAGGTGGGTTTCACTACCAAAATATGGAAATGGAAGATTTGATCCCTTCTCACTTGTGGAACATGGGCTTGATAATATGTTTTTATAACCCTTTGTTTGGGTAGATGTTTACAATTCCTAACTTCACTCGACAAAGGTTGGTTGCAAACTTAACTATTTTTACAATTTTACAAGATGATTGTTGTGCTTTTTGTAGAAATTTTCAGAATTTGTAGTTTATTGTAAATTTAGAAATTTCAACTCACAAGGTGATGTCCTAGATCTAGCCTCTATGAACTGCATCCTTAGGGTTGATTTTAAATATTTTTTCTAACAATAACTAACATATTTTGTATTAATCAAAAAGGGGTTGTAACCGAAGCGCACGATGTCTTACAAAAATCCAAAATGCAAGGAAAAAATATGATTCTTTGACAATATACTAGTCCTATCTATCCTTAAATAAATCATGTGTCCCAACATATAATATACATTGCAAAATATTATTGTATATACTCAAAAAAAGATACCAAGTATGCAAACAACTAAAAATAGCATAAAGTACCAGCCTTAGGATGATCAAGAGGGTCCATGTCTTCAATTTCTTTGTCATCAGTTGGAAGTTTTAGATCATGAATGGGGTTGTCCATTGATGGGGAAGAGTCATTTGCAGTCGAGACTGTCTCTAGGTCCAAAGGTGTCGATGTAGGTTGAGCCTGCAAGTCTTCCAATTGGGAGTGAATTGCATCTAATTCATCATACAATTGACGCACAACAATTCTTTGTTGGATGAGTACTTCCACAATAAATGTCACATGGGAAAACAAATCTTGAACTGTGATTTGAAGTTGTTGCAGAGAGCTCATAAATCTTCTGAATTGTCTGGTTGTCCCTGGGAAGGCTCCAGAGTCCCACCCTTTTCATTTTCCATTATGACTGTTAACAACCACTTCCAATGGAGTGATCCCCAAAGAGAATGAGAAATACTAACGCAACAACTCCGTCCCAAGGCCCTGACTTGATGAAGAAGCCTATGACTAAGCTTCCAATTCCACCATATAGGCATCCAATTCTGCTTCTCCACCATTTCTTGTTGCTTAGGATATCTATGTTAGAATCGTGTTTTGTTACTTCATGATAAATTGACGATCTCAATGAACTCAAAATACAAACCAACATTGAAGTGTTGATGTCAAAGCCCACGAGAATTTCCTTCACACCCAAAGACCAAGAGGAGGCTCCGCTAACGAGGCCCCCCAATTCTCAGTTAAACCCCCCAAATCCAAATAGCCTCCCATGTATGTTGCACTAAGTTGTTCCACTTGGATGGAGTTCCACCTAGACCTATGGTTTCCCTGTGTTTGTTGTAGTTAGTGAACCGATTTACCAAATCCACAATGGAGTGCTTGCATTGAAGAAAATAAACATTTCTCTCACACCCGAAAAGGTAGCCCTGAGCTAACATGATGTCGGACATGGGGTGAACTAGGATGGCTGATCAATCATTAAATGCAAACGTCGCATCATCATCTTCCCACACAATATCCATTACCTACATCTAGTCAAGACTACTACTAACCACCTGAAATGTCCCACGACAATTATGAGAAGAGAGTGTGAAGGATACATAATGTCGGTCCTTCCTTAAGTTAGCATATGCAGGCAAGTGTTGAGATGGAAGGATGTCATCCATCCCCACCCTCGAGTGCACCACCTGTTTGATGTGCATGAATTCTGATGTGATCCCCATTAATTATCAAATTGTGGAGTGGGAGGATCTCCCATTGACACAAATAGCCCCTTTTGCCCCCAATGTGGCTAGATTGTCTTGATTGTTAGTGGGGCCATTATTTTCCTGCAATATACGAAGAAATGATAGTTGGGGGATGGCCATAAGAATTTGCATGATTATCCTTATGATAACGCCCAATTGAGCATCCTTTAGCACAAATCCTTTCACAAAACATCTAATTGTATTCTTTGAGTCATTGAGTATAATGAGCTTTTGGATCTACCTCCCATTGGCCAGTTGAACTCCTTGAAGTAGGGAATACTCCTTGGATTGATTATTAGTGTCCCTACCTAGACTCCAAGCATATCATAGCTCGACATTACCCCTGGGATAAAAAATGACCCCTCCCGCTCCTGCCACCCTGGGATTTTAAATATTAATTTACAACAACAAACAATGGGAAATATTTCATCTCACCTCAACCAACACATTATGTGGTCCAAGAGAAAATAGATCAAACATATTCCAACAAGTTCTAGTGCATAGGGTACACTTTGAAATCTATTTAATTAATGCAAATTATAATAATAAATCCACTCTATTATCTTCAAGATACTTTTTTTCCATGAAAAAAATTATATTGTATTTTAGAGATGAGAACATAATATATATTGGTTTCTCTTTGCGACACATTTTGAGAATTAAAAGACTTCGTTCTTTACATCTTAAAAAACCTTCCTTGATAGATTGCCAACATATTCTACATCTACTTATTACAATCTTCCTTAGCCATTTAAGGTCTCTTTTTGTATGTCAAAGCACTAAAATATACAAAGAAAATTTCCTTTTCAAGCCTTAATAGAAAACTTAACAAAAAAAATATTATCTTCATCATATATGTTAAAGCACTTAACACTTTTATCCCTACGTTATATCAAATCAGTGTGAACAACAATTCTTGGAAATTACCCAATCAAAAAGACAATGCGGGATAAAAATCAAATTTGTAATTAAACAATTTTGGATAACTGAAAACTTCATATATATATATGGTAGAAATGAAGTACATGTACATACTTACAACTTATCATAAAATGGTACAATTATTTAAACTTGCGAAAAAACTAACTAGGGAAAACCAAGAAAACCCTAGCCACCACCAAAGATCTCCAACAAACAAGCATCACCACAAGCATGCCCTCCTTGGCTTCAAGTGAAAGGTGTCTCCTTTTATTCTCCTCCTCAAAAATGCTTCTTCTACCCATGGATTTCATGAAACCCTGGTCTTGTTTGCCTCCTTAGAGTGAAACGCTAACCCTATAATTTCCATTGAATTCTCCAAGAACCCTAATGTTCCAAGACAAAGAGAGAGAACACAATAAAGAAGAGTACAATGAGTGAGAGAGAGAGAGAGAGAAGTCTGATCTACTCCTCACATCTCTATTAGAAGTGAGTTATGAATGAATGAATAAATGACATTTTCCTTTCTCTATTTATATGGGAGATAAGGGATGCCAACAATATAAAGTGGGCTTAAACCCTTACAAGCAATATATCTTTACTAAGTAAGTCCACACATGTGAAGTGATCCACTCCAAAAGGAAACATTTCAATCTCCAAGGTGATGTCATCAATAAGCAAGGTTGTAAGGAATGAACACTCCACAAGATTTGTCCAATGTTCCTCCTCCACAAGCATTCAAAGACCCAACACTCCTCCTAGACATGTGTTCCTTCAGGTCCACTCCACCTACATGATCACTCCCTCAACCCAAGCTAGCATAATTAAAGTGCAAGCTTCCATGCAAGGAATCCAAGTTTTCCCATGACATATAGGGATTAAATCCCTTGTATGAAATGCCAAGAGATTCTCCTCCAAATCAAGGCATCCTCACAAGTAGAAACCAACCTCCATGTGGCTAGTATGATAAAAATCACAAATTTGTATAAATATCTCCAATGCTCTAAGGAAGAAATCCACATAAGAATCCATACAAGGTATAGCAACCTAAGATCAAGACACCTCCACATGGGCATGCCAATAATATAACAATAAAGGGTCATCCATACACCATGCACCCTGCATCACATGAAGCACCCTCAAGCATGGTGTACACACTTTTAGAGTAACCTCAAAAGTTAACACTCCCTCTTTACTAGGAAAGTGTTTTCACCAACACCATTCTACTCCCTATGCAACTCACCTAAATCTTCCATTTTCAAATTTGTACTTTTTGTAGTCTCAGGATCAACCCAAACATCATCCTCCATCAAGGCATCACACATCACCTCCTCAAGACTACTATAATGCTAAAAAGTGGAAGAAGCTAATGCAATACGAAACCTTGTCGATCATTGAATCCCTATGAAGTTTGAATCCCTCTGAGTCCTTTTAAGTCATGATTTTTTGTGGTAACCTTCCTGGAATACGTAGGATAACCTACCTGAAACAAAAACAACAAGAGAAAAAATATTTCCAATATAATAGCATTTTATTTAAGAACATATCAATTTCATGGTAATTCATTATAGCATTACCAAGGTGTCCTACCTGAGAACAAGAACAAGAAAGATCTCCTAGAGGAGATATTAGTTCATATTGCAATTAAGTACAATAAGTATTTATATTAATAGTACATGCTACTAAGTATTCATTTGTTCCTAGCAATAATAAATCTCAAGGATTGCAATACTTAAGTAGCAATAAAAATATCAAACCTGATATGCAAGCCTGGAGTTTGGCTATTGTTCCGCTTGATTTGATTTACTTCAGAGAGAAGTATTCTTTCCAACCTAGAGAGTGTGTTGTTCCTCTGAATGCATTAGATCTAAGATCTTCCTGGCTCTACGATTTCTTCTTGGAAAAATATCCCTTCTCTTTCCAGAGATTTAGATATACAATAGTTGCTTTTTATTGTTTCTCCTACTCCACATTCATGTGCTTGGAAGCTCCAAAAATCAAACTCTTCATCCTTTGACGCCTGCTCTTCAGTCTGTGGTTCCATAATTTTCCCCTTTGTTCTTTGCAAGGATGATGTCAATCCTTGTCTTCCATGCTCTACCAAGGGACCATGCTTCTTCTGCGCCACTGTGATTTTATGGAGGATGTCGTAATTTTATTTGACTTTGAACTTGACTATTTTTTTTACTTTGACCAGTCAAACCTTGACTTTAACCAGTCAAACATTGACTTTGACCATTGAAACATGGACTTTGACCAATGAAACATTGACTTTGACCCAAAAATTCAAATTTGACATTTTTTATGGTTGAGGGCACCAGAAGATGCGTTGAGTTAGGGAACACTAGGATAACCAAAAATTAGTCCCAATACTTAACATAAACTTTCACTGCAACTGGTGTTGGCACTATAACTGGTGCTGCAATTGGCACTATAACTAGCACTGCAACTGGTAGGAAGGAACATTCACTGCAACTACAATTGCGCTACAGTGATATTGAAAAAGAGCTGCAGATCTATCTTCAAGTGGTTAGAATGTTCCAAAGGTGGTGTGGGCCCATAAACTGTTAGAATATTGTGCTCGTTTAACCATAGACAATGTCACATCATTATCACCCAACCATAAGCACAAATCCACCCATGAGCACCTTAACCTTTGACAAAAAGAATGATTCTGGGAAGCAACACTAGACCCAACAAATAACAAAGAGAGAGAGAGAGAGCACCTTTCTCCAAAGGTAGCGCACCAAGCAGAAAGTCCTAAACCATAGACCAAAACCAATACCCAGCTACAGTCATTACAACTGCACTCTTCCTCTAGACTTGTGCACCACTTTATTGAGTGTAAGTGTATTGCAAAATGAGCTCAAGCGCCTTCTATTTATACTAATCTGTCCAGGTGAACATGTGTCTCTTCAAACAGGGCCAACCTGTTCTTTTCTGCATATAATACTTCAATATTACTTATTCTACTGAGTTGGCTTGTCTTCCAAGGTTTTCACACATCTATTTAGGTTTTTGGGCTAGTTTGGTACCGATATATTTGATTGTATGTGTCTGGTACCAATATTCTTGTTCCAGCTGTGCACGTCCGGTACTAGTTCCGTAACTGCAGGCTTGGTTGTTTGAACAAATTTTCTTTTGATGGGTCCAAGGAGTCTATTGGCTTGAACATCCTTTGTTCGTTTAACACCATGATACACTTCATCCTCATGCACTTCGTGTCATGAGGATTGTTACGAGGAAAATCACTCTATGGCATGTGGTAAACCACAATAGATGGAAATGACTACAGAAACCAACTCTGATCTCAAGTATGCTATATAAACAAATATGCTAACAAGACAATATAAATATCCTACCTCATCTAGATGTTCGATGAAGTCCACCGTTGAGCACTTGACTCAAATCTATGCACCTGCAACTTGTCCTCAACAACCAAGATACTCAAGCATATGGTGATAATATATAAAGTTAGCACATATAATAGCATAATCCATCATTATTCATAACAAATATGCCCATGGAATAACAATTCAAATATTTGTGAGACATTGTTTGGACGAGAAAAGAGTTTTTCTATTCAAATGTAATCAACACAAGTGTATGAATGACAAAATTTCATGTGGGCACGTTCGGAACCGAGAAACTAAGTCCCTTCCAGTTGGGCCTCCACCACTTCAATTCTCCACCAAAGGAAAGCTCATATAAGAGAGACAATGAGGTTCTCCATCAAATAGAGAAGAGCTTGGGGGATGAACAATGTGTTCAGACTTAAAAGGACAAAGGGATGCAAACTCACTATGAAGTGAATAATTTCTCTAGAGTAACTTTGCTCTCAAAGTTGAATTCTTCTCCTCCTTTTCCACATCGTGGATATGGCCCATTTATAGCCTTCAAATGGAACTGAAGGGACAAGTCAGAATGTTTACAGTATATGGAAGGTCAAGGATCATGGATCTCGTGACTTGACATGGAAACCCGACATCATTTTTAATTTTGGGCACAAAAATCGATGTACGCAGGCTGTAATGGTGCAACCTACATATACACATGTTGTATAGGTTTTAGGGCTCGTATATGTGGAAAATGTACGCGGGATGTAATGGTGCAACCTATGTATACTCATGTTGTATAGCTGTTAGGGCGCGTATATGTGGAAAAATATTTTTTTAGCTCCGATAATTGCAAAAAGGGACTTCATGTATGCATAGGGAAATGGAAAAGGCCTTCTGAGTAAGTTACATGGGGTGAGGCAAATATTTCTATAACAAGGATGAAGTCGTTCCCATGAAAAATGTTATCTCTACCAATTGTAACATTTATGTAATTATTTGATATTATATCTAGGTTTTAGTTGTAACGGTTGCTTCTCTTTAAAAGAGAAGGCCTTGTAGATGATAGAAGTATAGAGACATAGTTAAGCTATTTTATGTTGTAGATTTGATTCTTGAAGATTGTTGATTGTGCACTTGTTTCTGAATTAATGATATAAATTGTAGTTCATGGAATTTATGTGTGTGATCAAATCTTTCATTCTATAAGTTTCTTTTAAATCTACCTTGTTGTTATGACAAGGGCCCACTGACCCAACCAAGGTAGGATTTCTTGTATATTCAATGTAGATACAATTATGGTATGTGTGGATGAAACAATTTTGTGTTTCGATCATAATATCTAATTTTACTTTTGTTGTGTTCCAGTAAAGCATTTGAAAAAATGCAATATAGATTTGTGGCAATTCTAAGTGAGTGATATTTCTGAGTGCAACATAGAATTCTGAGTGAATTAGTGTGTGTGTCTGTGGGCAATCATTTGTTATATTGAATGCTTTAATGTTTGTTTCTAATTTGGAAATCTAGGGACAATTGAGATCTCCATCTCTCACCCTACATGAACCTATAATGGAGTATCTCACTACACCTAGAGTTTCTTCTAGAATTGATTAGGTTATATCTTGCAAATAAAGGAACAGTCAAGATCTCCATCTCTCACCCTACATGAACCTATAATGGAGTATCTTAATACACCTAGTATTTCTTCTAGGATTGATTGATATTCCTTCTAAGAATGTTCAGAGTGTTAATTCCAAATTGTTGTTAAATTAGTTGCTACAAGAAACATAGTCAAAGTTCATATTTCCCTTTCATGAGCGTGTAAATGAACATATTCATTACATGGGAAAAAGCCTTTAAATCACATGCTTGTTGAGACATTGTTTATGAGTTTTTCTTTCTGGCTTTTAAACTGTGAGGAGAGTATTGTTTGAAGATTGTGAAACAAATTATTGGTTTTGGAGTGTTTCTTATGTAGGATATACTCATCAAACATAGGAACTTATTTGTTATCGTCACATATAGTGCATCAACTCTATTGATTACGAAACCAGATTGACATATTAAATGATTTTAATATATTGAACATATAATTGCACCAAAATTTTGGCGTCGTTGTCAAGGAGTTGTAAACGGTAATAGGTAGTATTTGCATTATATAGCTTGTATGGTTTCGGATTGGATTTAAGGATGAGCTAAGGGCGAAGAGAAGACGATGATATGTGATGGAAGAGCCCATGCATCCACTTTAGTGGGGTTGCTCCAAATTTAGCTTGTCCTCTTACCTTCAATAGTTAAATTTTGTGTTGTATTAGTATTAGATATTCTTCTTCTTTTATGCGTAGACATAGGGATAGTAAAGGTAGATTTATTGCATCCAAAGTTACAGAAAAATCAAGAAAACCCCCCAAATTTACAGAAAAATCAAGAAAACCCCTTCACACTAATTTAGCTAATTCCTGTGCAGGAAAAATTCTCATAGGAGAGAGTTCAAAGGAAACAATTGAAACTTCATCCAAAAGCCCTAAATCTGAAGCTACTGTATAGATTCAAAACATATCACAACAAGTAGTAAGGGAAGTAATGACAACCCAATCAAAAGGAGGAGATGGAAAAGAGACATAGGTAGTGGTAGAAGAGGTTGAATCTACCATTGGAGTAGAACACAAAGTATTGTAGCAATTGGATATTCCAGCCAATCCAACGGTTGAACCATCATTTAGTGGAGAAACATCACCTTCATACTATAACGTGTTGTTCGGAAGTATGGAAGATGAGGAAGGGAATGCAAATAATGAAACTGAGACATTCAGATTCCCAATATTAGACATTACCATAGATGTTTCCATGAAGAATATACCATTTTCATCATTACCTCACTTCCACGGTATGTCAATAGAAGATCATGATTCATTTTTGTTTGAATTTGATATGCTATGTAGAATTTACAATTATAATGGTAGTGCACAAAAATTAAAACTCTTTCCAGCTACACTTAAAGACTCAACATTAAGGTGGTTTATGAGTCTAGGAGAGCATACTATCTTATCTTGGGATGATATGAAACAAACTTTCCTCCATAAATATCAGGATTATTGCAGACCTAGAGATGTTAGGAATGATATATTTAAAATGCAACCGTTTGACGAGGAGAGAATCAAAGATTACCTAGAAATGTTCCTATACAATTATCAAAAGACAAAACAATTCTCCTTAGACACAACCACATTTAGAACCATATTTCTTGGGTATAAGGGATTATTTTATTGAGGTATTGAACCTCATGAGTTCTGGGGATGTATACCAGAAGCCATTTGCAAACATTGTAGAATATTCTAAAAGGTACTCCCGCGACCAAGCCAAGAGAGGAAAAAGTTTAAGGGATCCTATAAGAAGAACTACTAAACCTACTCTAGGAGGTGTTACAAGGATATAATTAGGGAATTTGCTAGAAAACTTCAAAAAATACATCCTAAACACAATCAACACCCAATTAGATACCATGAAAATAAAAAGGAAAGAAGAAGAAGAAAATGATACTTTAGCAATTTTTTGTCCTCGGTGTAGGAAAAGGCATCTCGAAAACGAATATCCTATTAATGTCATTGAAATTTGTGGAATCTATAAAGAGGACCACCCTACAAATGAGTGCCATTCCTTACCTAGACTACAAGCCATTTTTAAGGGAGGAGGGGAACCTCAGGAAACATCATATCCCCCTAAGAGAGCATGGAGACTGTTGACACTCAGAATTGAAATGGGTTGCAGCAACTCAATTCCGAGGCAACCTCGAACCACTTTGGATTGGGAGCTACCCCTTCCAACCCGAGAGGGATCTCTCGAACAATGTCACAATAGGAATTTAAGTAGCATGAAAAAGGTGGGCAGATTTATGGGTAAATGATGGTCTTGGATTTTTGGAGTTTGGGGGTTAAACCAGGGAAAAGGTCCATTGGGCATGGAGTCAAATGAAAACTGAAGAAAGGAGACAATAACAGAGATCATTTAACTTGCAGAAAGTGAGGCAAAGTAAGTCTATCTTTCAGCACTTTGATAAATCATGATGCGGTAGCGGAAAGAAAAAGGAAATGCCGACGTAGCAGAGAATATATTCAGAATTCTGAAAATGCAGATTGGTCTTACATCGCTGATAGCTGGTGCAGAGGAAAGACAATAAACAATTACAGAAAACCCAAATCCATTCGTTATAGTAGTGGTCGTACTAAAGTATAACGAAGCACATCGGTTAGAAGAAAACAAAATGTAATACAGTTGTGATGGACTAAGGAAGACATAAAGATATGGTAAAGACAATATCAACTGTGAGTAAGGAACATCTATAATGAAATCCGAACAGATTTAACACAACAGAAAAGAAGAAGAACATGCTGAAAGAAATTGATCGTGATGAATCTCACAGTTGCAAGCAAAATCGTCTTTATTACTCCAATCTGGTTTACAAAAAACTCAGTCATTACAATGAAATCCTCTTTGAAAGAGGTTTCCCCCCAGTGCTATGCTCATGTGCCCCCCCCCTTTCTCAATGTTACATACATCAGTCTTTTAAAAAGAAAAATAAAACTCTTTGTGTTTCAGCAATCTGAAACAGTTTGTCTTCTGGGACCCTGCGACTGCCAGCTTCGTTGAACAGTTATTCATCATTTGACAAGTGGATAGGGATTTCAGCGTGTAATCCATGCGTTTGATTTTGTTTTTAACGCCAGGTGTCATCCAATTTTCCAGGATCTTCAACCTTGATTTGAAAAGCCCCTCTTGACTCTGAATTGCAGCCCGACCACCATCTCCCAAAAGTTTCTGAACTTGATTCCACTTTGTATTGGGTGTGTTATAATGCTCGTATGTGTTTGCTTCATTCATTTCAGTGTTGGAACGTGGACAATGATCACAGCGTTGCATTTGATATATGAGTTGAAATCTGCATGGCACGAAAAATTTGTATGCAATACAAATTTCTTGATTTTGTGTGTGTGAGAATCAAATAACATATCTATTCCATGAGTAAAATAATTATAGAAATAGTCCCCACATAACGTTGTTCTTGGGCTAGTATCCAAAGCATTGTGAATCACCATTTGGTTGACCTGTTTCTGATGAATTTCACATGGACGACCCAATTCATACCAAACATCCTAAGGTGAAGTTTCAACAGGAAGATGTTGACCCCCAACACTAAACCAAAGTTCATCAGCCAACTTTGCATGTACTTCCTCCATATACAGACTTCGCATAGGCAATGGAGGAAGTATGTCTTTACTCAATGTAGCTCCAACACCAACACTACCACTGGATTTATCATATATACAAATATGGGAGGTGACTGGTGTTGTCGTGTCAGGAAACTCTAAAGGTAACTCTGCTTGTCGATCCACACAACACTCACACTTAGGGGAGATTGGAAATGAAAATGACAAGCCTGGATAGGAAAGTGTATAGATACTCCTGTCTGCATCATAACTCCCAAGATAAGTTGGTCCACATGTTTCATATACAGCTACAAATGTAGCAGTATCGGGGCCACCAATTTAAAGAATTTCCATAGTGCATTTGAAGACTTTGCACATCAATTACGTCTATGAGGCATAACCGCTGTGAACAAGGCTCAAATCGAAGTTGAAATCCAAGTTCGAGAAAGTTGATCGCAATATCAAACATCAAAATCTCCTCATCATAGTATTTCACTTGCACCACATCATAATTGTTTGTGTCTTGTTCAATATTTGCAATGGCTTCACAAATTGGCATACCGAGAGCGAAGGGACCAAGGCCCGAGACAAGTTTGAGCTCCAAAGAGATATGGCACATGGCTACCCCTTCGCACCGTCTTCTGGTTCGATGCTCCATCCTGATCAACTGCATCTGCATGGGAAATTCATGTATCCATGTGCGGTGGCATCCTAAGCCGAAAACTATTGTGCCATGCACCGATGAGAAAGATGTAGAAGAAAACCGTCGATACAATGAGTCGATGCCCAGGGAAAAAACAACCCACACTCTTTTCCAATTCTCATCCATGAAGATCCTTTAAAATTCTCATCCGGGCCGTCGCTTTCTTCACCTCTGCATCGAGAAAACAAATATTAGACGGCAGGCCTCCAATTTCTACATAGGTCTTTACTACATAATCAATTTAACATGTGATAATCCTGGCTGCTGCGGACAACTTTGCATTTTCTGCATCTGTTGATGTATCTATCAATAATCTGACTAGAGGTATACCATATTAAATGGGCGATTTGAAGAATTTGTCAGCCTTGTATAGTTCGACTAATTCTGGGAATGGTAGCCGTTTCACTTAGCATCGTTTATGCTCTGACAGATGATGCATTACGTAGATTCTTTCTTCGGATCTTGGAGACTGTCAGGTGCCCTCAAAAATTTCAACGTTGTCAATGCTACAACGCATACAAAGAAATATATTATTCTGACAAAATCTATATTGGTGCAGCTGACACTGACATATGATTACTTCCCTTGCCGCTGCTCTTGGTTCTGATTTTTTAGTTGTTTGATCTTTGCATAGGATGCTCGGAACCACTGATCCTTTTTGTTTTGATGCAGTAGAAAGAGATGCATGCTCCTTTTGGGAAGCAAGAGATGCTGGATGTGATTCACTTAGAAGTTGTATTCGTAGTGTAGGGGTACGAGCTCGAGAACCATCTGCTCTCAATTGGACCCAAACTTGTGCCATTCGTTTGTATTCATGTAAAACATTGCCGAATGAATCAAGTATGCTAATACATTGCGATTCAGGTCGTAATTTATATTGTTGAAATTGACTTCCATTGACATCGTTGTTATAGGTATCACAAGCTGTCTCATCCTTATCCAATGGTAGTATTGCATTACCATTCTTACCCTGTAAATTAACAAATCCTCGAAGATCATATTTGGGCACAAAAACAACAAGACCCCTTTCGAGTATTTCCAATACCAAGGCATATTGTGCTTTAGCATGTTTCTGTAGGTACATCAAAAGGTACAACTCACTGCACTGTTTTTGTGCTCTCTTGCTTTCCCTATGGTGTTGATTTAGATGTTTTGCTACCTCTTTCAAATCATCATAGCTGGCTAGACTATGTCCAAATTTCTCAAAAGAAACATCGCTATTGTTTTTGGACCCCTGGTCAGGAGTGGTGTTTGAACATGATACAACAAGCATTCGATGCACAATAATGTCTGCATATCGTCGAATTGTAGATGTGAAATGTGTGTAGAACTCCAAGGCCAGACCATAATGGTAAAATGCAGAAGACTTTGGTACTTCTCCGGTTGATATATATTCAGCCTCTGACATTGCTCATATAGCCATCCTTAAACGCTTCCAATTTCGTTGGTTTGATCATACTTGAACCTTGGGAAGCACAATCGATTTTGATATCTATTACAACAGAGACAACAAAATCATAATATGTTTTTCAACACTACCACACAATACTCACAACAACAATGGATTCCTCCAATGCCTTAATCTCAATGGACACATCAACAACCACAATTCAAACCTTGGCAACAAGGATGGAGGGGGCCTGCATATGAGAATGTTCATTTTCAACCACCAACTTTTGCTACTTACCCACAATATCCTCCTAATATCTCTCAGTTGTTACCTAGATTTAATCCATCTTCTCTACCTCCACCTTCCTAGCTACAAAAACAACTTACATTTCCTTTGAACCCAAACCAGAAGCAACAAATGCAAGTTTCACCTATTCCAAAACCCCCTTCGGCCTACCCCTATTCCTGCACAACCCATCCCTAATTCGAACAATAGACCTACACAATCTATACAAAATATTGAAGTACAGACTTTCCCAACTTATGTGATAACTCCTACTTCACTGAATGAAATTCGACTAAGATCTCGGAAGGTCTTGAATAAACCAAATTATACAGTGGTTATCCAAGAAGAAGAACAAATAGACAACCAACTAGATGAACAAAAAGACTCCCATGTACAAGAGGAAATTGCTCTTCAACCATCATAAGTACCTCAAAAAACTAATCCTCCACCTTATCCAAAAAGGTTACTTGTGAAGAAACCAGAGGTGCCTATAGGACATGATTTGGAAGATGTACTAAGGAATATATGTGTAAATATTCCCCTGCTCCAAGCCATCAAAGAAATTCCTATCTATGCCAGGATTGTAAGGGATCTTTTCATTAAAAATATCAGGAGGAAGAGGAAGGAGCATCTTTTTATACATGTAGTTGGACAACTGTCAGAATTTATATCAAAAATTCCATCTAAATATAATGATCCAATAAATCTAGTGGTGAATATAGAGATTAATGGTATTTCTTTGTCAAATACACTTATTGATCTAGAAGCAACAATAAACGTTATGACCGTTGACACCATGTGAATGCTGCAACTAAATCACTTAAGGGAAACACAAACCCTAATGGAATGAGCAGACAAATCAATCATCAGCCCAACAGGAAGTCTAGATGATGTAACAATCACCTTAGCCTCATGGGAGTATCTTATGTACTTCTTGGCAATTCATTCAAAATCCTCCAAACCTGGACATCAAGTTGTGCTTGGTCCACCTTGGTTGGCCACTACTGATGCATTTATTAGTTGTCATTCTAGGGAGATGACAATTTCCAATGGGACCCACAATCAGAAACTTATTCTTTTTCCTCCCGCCCAACCAACCACTTAAGTCCCTTTATGGTTGGAGAATCCCTATGGTAAGGAGAACTATGCTCAAATCTTTTTAACACTTGAGCAAGCAAAGGGAGTTCAGGAACAAACTGAGGAACATATTTTAAGCTTGTTTTTAGCTAATACAAAATGCATTGAATATCCTTAATCTTTTTCAGAATATACCCATATCTTCATCCCTGAATTTCAGGAGGTATGACATCCCTCCACTTCTACATTTTTCACTATATCAACAATAAATGAAGGGGAAAAGTCAGTTGTTCAGAATGTTGAAATCAGTCCTCGGAAATCTCTATATATCAATTCTAGCTTGGAATCAAATCAACAAAAAAATTGATCCAAATGATTCAAAGACGGTCTGATGCCTTTGCATGGGATTACTCTGACATGAAAGGAATTCACCGAGATACTTGTATACATCATATTTACGCCAATGATCAAATTAGACCTATTAGGCATCCCCAAAGAAGAATGAATCCAACCTTAAAATATATAGCAAAAGAAGAGCTCCAAAAACTCCCACATGTCAATTTTATCTACCCTATTTCAGATAGCAAGTGGGTATCCCCATTAGCTATTGTCCCTAAGAAGAATGGAAAATGGAGGAATTGTGTGGAATTTAGAGAGTTGAACAAGGCTACCTACATAGATTATTTTCCTTTTCCTTTCATAGACCAGGTCTTGGACACCTTGTCTGGGAAGAGGTACTTTTATTTCTTAGATGGGTTTAGTGGTTACAACCAGATCCAAATTTCCCCCGAAGATCAGGAGAAAACCACATTTACTTTCCCATGGGGTACTTATGCTTATAGGGTTCTTCCCTTTGGATTGTGTAATGCCCCTGCCACCTTTCAGAGGGTTGTCGTGGCTATTTTTTCTGATTTAACCCATGACCGTGTAGAAGTCTATATGGATGACTTCGTAGTATATGGGGATGATTTACAACAAGCATTGGACAATTTGTAGAAATTATTGATCAAGTGTAGAGAGACTAACCTTTCCCTCAGTCATGAAAAATCTAGAATGATGCTCACTAAAGGGATTGTCTTGAGCCATCATATTTCCGATACCAAAATAAGGGTAGACCCTGCCAAAATTGACATTATTTCTCAAATCAGAATCCCTAGCTCATAGAAAGAAGTTAGAAGCTTCTTAGGGCATGCTGCATATTATAGGAGGTTCATTCAAAATTTTACAAACTTAGCTACCCCACTGTTCAAATTGTTAGCAAAAGAGGTTGAATTCCATTGGGATGAACAATGTCATATTTCTTTTGAAATTTTAAAGAAAAAGCTTTCAAGTTCCCCTATTTTAGGAGGACCAAATTGGTCTCTTCCTTTTCATATATGCATTGATGCCTCAAATACATCTTTGGGGGTTGTTCTAGGACAAAGAGAAAACCAACTTTCTTATGCTATCTACTTTGTCAACAAAAATATCTCCCCTACTGAAGTAAATTATATTGTCACTGAAAAATAATTCTTATTAGTAGTCCATGCCATTAATAAATTCACACACTACATAACAAGGTATGAGGTATTTGTACACACAGACCACTCAACCATTAGATTTTTGATGAATAAACCTATAACAAATGCTAGAGTTACTAGATGGTTGTTATTATTGCGAGAATTCAACATTATTATCATTGATAGACCCGGAAGAGATAATCTCATTGTTGATTTCCTATCTAGACTTATTCATACAAGTGATAATGCACCAGTGGATGACAATTTTCCAGATGAAAATTTGTTTTCTATTTCTACTTACACTCCTTGGTATGAAAATGTGGCCAACTATATTGTAATAGGAAAGTTACCTCAGAATCTGCTCCCCCGAGAAAAACATAGAATTATTCAGCTGAGTGCAAATTATATGTGGCATGATGATTGTCTATACCATACAGGGCCTGGTTTGGTGATCAAAATATGTGCATGGAAGGATGAGATGTATGACATCTTCAAAGCCTGCCATGATGGTCCATGTGGAGGCCATTTTGCTGATAAGAGGACAACATACAAAATACTACAGTCAGGCTACTATTGACCAACTATTTTTAAGGATGCAAAGAAGTATGTGTCCAGGTGTGACGATTTTCAGAGGATGGGGAAACCAACTACAGTTGATGAGATGCCTCTCCAAAATCAGGTAGTAATTGAACCTTTTGAAAAATGGGCTTTGGACATTGTAGGGCCTATTAACCCTATGTCTCAAGAAGAAGGTACATACTAGTATGTATAGATTATGTGACCAAA
>JASDQU010374255.1:47938-61779 GCA_032191745.1 Picea mariana | reverse complement strand
ATATCTATTAGAAGTGATTTATGAATGAATGAATAAATGACATTTTCCTTTCTCTATTTATATGGGAGATAAGGGATGCCAACAATATAAAGTGGGCTTAAACCCTTACAAGCAATATATCTCTACTAAGTAAGTCCACACATGTGAAGTGCTCCACTCCAAAAGGACGCATTTCAAGCTCCAAGGTGACGTCATCAATAAGAAAGGTTGTAAGGAATGAACACTCCACAAGATTTTTCCAATGTTCCTCCTCCACAAGCATTCAAAGACCCAACACTCCTCCTAGACATGTGTTCCTTCAGGTCCACTCCACCTACATGATAACTCCCTCAACCCAAGCTAGCATAATTAAAGTGCAAGCTTCCATGCAAGGAATCCAAGTTTTCCCATGACATATAGGGATTAAATCCCTTGTATGAAATGCCAAGTGATTCTCCTCCAAAGCAAGGCATCCTCACAAGTAGAAACCAACCTCCATGTGGCTAGTATGATAAAAAACACAAATTTGTATAAAGATCTCCAATGCTCTAAGGAAGAAATCCACATAAGAATCCATACAAGGTCTAGCAACCTAAGATCAAGCCACCTCCACATGGGCATGCCAATAATATAACAATCAAGGGTCATCCATACACCATGCAACTTGCATCACATGAAGCACCCTCAAGCACGGTGTACACACTTTTAGAGTAACCTCAAAAGTTAACACTCCCTCTTTACTAGGAAAGTGTTTTCACCAACACCATTCTACTCCCTATGCAACTCACCTAAATCTTCCATTTGCAAATTTGTACTTTTTGTAGTCTCAGGATCAACCCAAACATCATCCTCCATCAATGCATCACACATCACCTCCTCAATACTACTATAAGGCTAAAAAGTGGAAGAAGCTAATGCAATACGAAACCTTGCCAATCATTGAATCCCTATGAAGTTTGACTCCCTCTGAGTCCTTTTAAGTCATGATTTTTTGTGGTAACCTTCTTGGAATACGTAGGATAACCTACCTGAAACAAAAACAACAAGAGAAAAAATATTTCCAATATAATAACATTTTATATAAGAACATATCAATTTCATGGTAATTCATTATAGCATTACCAAGGTGTCCTACCTGAGAATAGGAACAAGAAAGATCTCCTAGAGGAGATATTAGTTCATATTGCAATTAAGTACAATAAGTATTTATATTAATAGTACATGTTACTAAGTATTCATTTGTTCCTGGATATAATAAAATCTCAAGGATTACAATACTTAAGTAGCAATAAAAATATCAAACCTGATATAAAAACCTGGAGTTTGGCTATTGTTCCACTTGATTTGATTTACTTCGGAGAGAAGTATTCTTTCCAACCTAGAGAGTGTGTTGTTCCTCTGAATGCATTAGATCTAAGATCTTTCTGGCTCTACGATTTCTTCTTGGAAAAATATCCCTTCTTTTCCAGAGATTGAGATATACAATAGTTGCTTTTTATTGTTTCTCCTACTCCACATTCATGTGCTTGGAAGATCCAAAAATCAAACTCTTCATCCTTTGACGCCTGCTCTTTAGTCTGTGGTTCCATAATTTTCCCCTTTGTTCTTTGCAAGGATGATGTCAATCCTTGTCTTCCATGCTCTACCAAGGGACCATGCTTCTTCTGCGCCACTGTGATTTTATGGAGGACGTCGTGATTGTATTTGACTTTGAACTTGACTATTTTTTTTACTTTGGCTAGTCAAACCTTGACTTTAACCAGTCAAACCTTGACTTTGACCATTGAAACATGGACTTTGACCAATGAAACATTGACTTTGACCCAAAAATTCAAATTTGATATTTTTTATGGTTGAGGGCACCAAGAGATGCGTTGAGTTAGGGAACACTAGGATAACCAAAAATTAGTCCCAATACTTAACATAAACTTTCACTGCAACTGGTGTTGGCACTGTAACTGGTGTTGCGATTTGCACTATAACTAACACTGCAACTGGTGCTGCAATTGGCAGGAAGGAACATGCACTACAACTGCAATTGCGCTACAACGATATTGACAAAGAGCTGTAGATCTACCTTCGAGTGGTTATAATGTTCTGAAGGTGGTGTGGGCCCATAAACTGTTAGAATATTGTGCTCGTTTAACCATAAACAATATCACATCATTATCACCCAACCATAAGCACAAATCCACCAATGAGCACCTTAACCTTTGACAGAAAGAATGATTCTGGGAAGCAACACTAGACCCAACAAATAACAAAGAGAGAGAGAGCACCTTTTTCCAAAGGTAGCGCACCAAGCAGAAATTCCTAAACCACATACCAAAACCAATTCCCAGCTATAGTCATTACAACTGCACTCTTCCTCTAGACTTGTGCACCACTTTATTGAGTGTAAGTGTATTGAAAAATGAGCTCAAGCACCTTCTATTTATACTAATATGTCCAGGTGAACATGTGTCTCTTCAAGCAGGGCCAACCTATTCTTTTCTGCATATAATACTTCAATATTACTTATTCTATTGCGTTGGCTTGTCTTCCAGGGTTTTCACACATCTGTTTAAGTTTTCTCTTGCTTCCAGAATATTCTATTCTAGTCAAAGGTTTATTCATGGAGGTTAATACCTCTCGTAGCTACCAAAACATCAACACCACCTTTGTTTGTATGGTAGTGAGTTTATCCTTCAAATATGTGACCTTGTTAAGAGATCCCACCACTGTATCTATCTTACTCATGCAGACCACAAAATCTTGTTCCTTGTTGGGTCTCCTTTTTGATGCCTCCAATTACCTTATCTTGTCCTCTATCTTGACCAATTTTACCTCAGATATATGCACCATTTTCCTCTTTTCCTCAAACTCATGTATTTTAGCCATTATTGTGAATATATGAGGTAACCTATGTTTAAATCATGATTTATGAGATTTCTTAATAATTGGAATTGAATAATTGATGTTAAATGCTCTCTAATTACTTTGATTGATCCAAGAATACCTTATGACACAACTCCTACTCATCTGATACTCGTTTCAGTGTTCATCCGATATTCAATTCGTTTGGTACCTATTTATGTGCTCGTCTGGTACCTATTTTTGTGCTCATCCAGTACCTACTTCTAGACTCGTTCGGTACCTATTTTTGGGCTAGTCCGGTACTGAGATATTTGATTATATGCATCTGGTACCAATATTCTTGTTCCATCTGTGCACGTCTGGTACTAGTTCTGTAATTGCAAGCTTGGTTGTTTGAACAAATTTTCTTTCGATGGGTCCAAGGAGTCTGTTGGATCGAACATCCTTTGTTCGTTTAACACCATGATACACTTCATCCTCATGCACTTTGTGTCATGAGGATTGTTACGAGGAAAATCACTCTATGGCATGTGGTAAACCACAACAGACGTAAATGACTACAGAAACCAACTCTGATCTCAATTATGCTATATAAACAAATATGCTAACAAGAAAACATAAATATCCTACCTCATCTAGATGTTTGATGAAGTCCATCGTTGAGCACTTGACTCAAATCTATGCATCTGCAACTTGTCCTCAACAACCAAGATACTCAAGCATATGGTGATAATATATAAAGTTAGCACATATAATAGCATAATCCATCATTATTCATAACAAATATGCCCATGAAATAACAATTCAAATATTTGTGAGACATTGTTTGGATGAGAAAAGAGTATTTCTATTCAAATGTAATCAACACAAGTGTATGAATGACAAAATTTCGTGTGGGTAGTTCGGAACCGAGAAACTAAGTCCTTTCCAGTTGGGCCTCCACCACTTCAATTCTCCACTAAAGGAAATCTCGTATAAGAGAGACAATGAGGTTCTCCATCAAATAGAGAAGAACTTGGGGGATGAACAATGTGTTCAGACTTAAAAGGACAAAGGGATGCAAAATCACTATGAAGTGAATAATTTATCTAGAGTAACTTTGCTCTCAAAGTTGAATTCTTCTCCTCCTTTTCCACATCTTGGATATGGCCCATTTATAGCCTTCAAATGGAACTGAAGGGACGAGTCAGAATGTTTACAATATATGGAAGGTCAAGGATCATGGATCTCGTGACTTGACATTGAAACCCAACACCATTTTTAATTTTGGGCACAAAAACCGATGTACGCGGGCTGTAATGGTGCAACTTGCATATACAGATGTTGTATAGGTTTTAGGGCGCGTATATGTGGAAAATGTATGCGCGATGTAATGGTGAAACCTATGTATATTCATGTTGTATAGATGTTAGGGCGCTTATATTTGGAAAAATATTTTTTTAGCTCCGGTAATTGCAAAAAGGGACTTCATGTCTGCATAGGGAAATGGAAAAGGCCTTCTCAGCAAGTTGCATGGGGTGAGGCAAATCTTTCTATAACAAGGATGAAGTCGTTCCCATGAAAAACGTTATCTCTACCAATTGTAACATTTATGTAATTATTTGATGTTATATCTAGGTTTTAGTTGTAACGGTTGCTTCTCTTTAAAAGAGAAGGCCTTGTAGATGATAGAAGTATAGAGACATAGTTAAGCAATTTTATGTTGTAGATTTGATTCTTGAAGATTGCTGATTGTGCACTTGTTTCTGAATTAATGATATAAATTGTAGTTCATGGAATTTATGTGTGTGATCAAATCTTTCATTCTATAAGTTTCTTTTAAATCTACCTTGTTGTTATGACAAGGGCCCACTGACCCAACCAAGGTAGGATTTCTTGTATATTCAATGTAGATACAATTATGGTATGTGTGGATGAAACAATTTTGTGTTTCGATCATAATATCTAATTTTACTTTTGTTGTGTTCCAGTAAAGAATTTGAAAAATGCAATATAGATTTATGGCAATTCTGAGTGAGTGATATTTCTGAGTGCAACATAGATTTCTGAGTGAATTCGTATGTGTTTCTGTGGGCAATCATTTGTTATATTGAATGCTTTAATGTTTGTTTCTAATTTGGAAATCTAGGGACAATTGAGATCTCCATCTCTCACCCTACATGAACCTACAATGGAGTATCTCACTACACCTAGAGTTTATTCTAGAATTGATTAGGTTATATCTTGCAAATAAAGGAACAATCAAGATCTCCATCTCTCACCCTACATGAACCTATAATGGAGTATCTTAATACACCTAGTATTTCTTCTAGGATTGATTGATCTTCCTTCTAAGAATGTTCAGAGTGTTAATTCCAGATTGTTGTTAAATTAGTTGCTACAAGAAACATAGTCAAAGTTCATATTTCCCTTTCATGAGCATGTAAATGAACATATTCATTACATGGGAAAAAGCCTTTAAATCACATGCTTGTTGAGACATTGTTTATGAGTTTTTCTTTCTGGATTTTAAACTATGTGGAGAGTATTGTTTGAAGATTGTGAAACAAATTATTGGTTTTGGAGTGTTTCTTATGTAGGATATACTCATCAAACATAGGAACTTATCTATTATCATCACATATAGTGCATCAACTCTATTGATTATGAAACCGGATTGACATATTAAATGATTTCAATATATTGAACATATAATTGCACCAACATTTTGGCATCGTTGTCAAGGAGTTGTAAACGGTAATAGGTAGTATTTGCATTATATAGCTTGTATGGTTTTGGATTGGATTTAAGGATGAGCTAAGGGTGAAGAGAAGACGATGATATGTGATGGAAGATCCCACACATCCACTTTAGTGGGGTTGCTCCAAATTCAGGTTGTCCTCTTACCTTCAATAGTTAAATTTTGTGTTGTATTAGTATTAGATATTCTTCTTCTTTTATGAGTAGACATAGGGATAGTAAAGGTAGATTTATTGCATCCAAAGTTACAGAAAAATCAAGAAAACCCCTTCACACTAATTTAGCTAATTCCTGTGCAGGAAAAATTCTCATAGGAGAGAGTTCAAAGGAAACAATTGAAACTTCATCCAAAAGCCCTAAATCTGAAGCTACTGTGCAGATTGAAAACATATCACAACAAGTAGTAAGGGAAGTACTGACAACCCAATCAAAAGGAGGAGATGGAAAAGAGACATAGGTAGTGGTAGAAGAGGTTGAATCTGCCATTGGAGCAAAACAAAAAGTATTGTAACAATTGGATATTCCAACCAATCCAATGGTTGAACCATCATTTAGTGGAGAAACATCACCTGCATACTATAACGTGTTGTTCGGAAGTATGGAAGATGAGGAAGGGAATGCAAATAATGAAACTGAGACATTCAGATTCCCAATATTATACATTACCATAGATGTTTCCATGAAGAATATACCATTTTCATCACTACCTCACTTCCACGGTATGTCAATAGAAGATCATGATTCATTTTTGTTTGAATTTGATATACTATGTAGAATTTAGAACTATATTGATAGTGCACAAAAATTAAAACTCTTTCCAGCTACACTTAAAGACTCACCATTAAGGTAGTTTATGAGTCTAGGAGAGCATACTATCTTATATTGGGATGATATGAAAGAAACTTTACTCCATAAATATCAAGATTATTGCAGACCTAGAGATGTTAGGAATGATATATTTAAAATGCAACAGTTTGAGGAGGAGAGAATGGAAGATTACCTAGAAATGTTCCTATACAATTATCAAAAGACAAAACAATTCGCCTTAGACACAACCACAGTTAGAACCATCTTTCTTAAGGGTATAAGGGATTATTTTATTGAGGTACTAAACCTCATGAGTTCTAGGGATGTATACCAGAAGCCATTTGCAAACATTGTAGAATATTCTAAAAGGTACTCCCGCGACCAAGCCAAGCGAGGAAAAAGTTTAAGGGATCCTATAAGAAGAACTACTAAACCTACTCTAGGAGGTGTTACAAGGATATAATTAGGGAATCTACTAGAAAAATTCAAAATAGACATCCTAAACACAATCAACACCCAATTAGATACCATGAAAATCAAAAGGAAACAAGAAGAAGAAAATGCTACTTTAGCAATTTTTTGTCCTCGGTGTAGGAAAAGGCATCTCGAAAATGAATATCCTATTAATGTCATTGAAATTTGTGGAATCTATAAAGAGGACCACCCTACCAATGAGTTCCATTCCTTACCTGGACTACAAGCCATTTTTAAGGGAGGAAGGGAACCTCAGGAAACATCATATCCCCCTAAGAGAGCATGGAGACAAAAAAATCCTAATATGTTTCTCAACCCTACCACACAATACTCACAACAACAATGGATTCCTCCAATGCCTTAATCTCAATGGACACATCAACAACCACAATTCAAACCTTGGCAACAAGGATGGAGGGGGCCTGCATATGGGAATGTTCATTTTCAACCACCAACTTTTACTACTTACCCAAAATTTCCTCCCAATATCTCTCAGTTGTTACCTAGATTTAATCCATCTTCTCTACCTCCACCTTCCTAGCTACAAAAACAACTTACATTTTCTTTGAACCCAAACTAGAAGCAACAAATGAAAGTTTCACCTATTCCAAAACCCCCTCAGCCTACTCCTATTCCTGCACAACCCATCCCTAATTCGAACAATAGACCTACACAACCTGTACAAAATATTGAAGTACAAACTTTCCCAACTTATGTGATAACTCCTACTTCACTGAATGAAATTCGACTAAGATCTGGGAAGGTCTTGAATGAACGAAATTAATTAGTGGTTATCCAAGAAGAAGAACAAATANACAACCAACCAGATGAACAAAAAGACTCCCATGTACAAGAGGAAATTACTCCTCAACCATCAAAAGTACCTCAGAAAACTAATCCTCCACCTTATCCGAAAAGGTTACTTGTGAAGAAACCTGAGATGCCTATAGGACATGATTTGGAAGAAGTACTAAGGAATATATGTGTAAATATTCCCCTACTCCAAGCCATCAAATAAATTCCTATCTATGCCAGGATTGTAAGGGATCTTTGCATTAAAAATCTTAGGAGGAAGAGGAAGGAGCCTCCTGTTATACATGTGGTTGGACAACTGTCAGAATTTATATAAAAAATTCCATCTAAATATAATGATCCAAGAAATCTAGTGGTGAATATAGAGATTAATGGTATTTCTTTGTCAAATACACTTATTGATCTAGAATAAAGAATAAACATTATGACCATTGACACCATGCGAACGTTGCAACTAAATCACTTAAGGGCAACACAAACCCTAATGGAATTAGCGAACAAATCAATCATCAGCCCAACAGGAAGTCTAGATGATGTAACAATCACCTTAGCCTCATGGGAGTATCTTATGTACTTCTTGGCAATTCATTCAAAATCCTCCAAACCTAGACATCAAGTTGTGCTTGGTCCACCTTGGTTGGCCACTACTGATGCATTTATTAGTTGTCATTCTAGGGAGACGACAATTTCCAATGGGACCCACAATCAAAAACTTATTCTCTTTCCTCCTGCCCAACCAACCACTTAAGTCCCTTTATGGTCGGAGAATCCATATGGTAAGGAGAACTATGCTCAACTCTTTTTAACACTTGAGCAAGCAAAGGGAGTTCAAGAACAAACCGAGGAACATATTTTAAGCTTGTTTTTAGCTAATAGAAAATGCATTGAATATCCTTAATCTTTTTCAGAATATACCCATATCTTCATCCATGATTCCAGGAGGTATGACATCCCTCCACTTCTACATTTTTCACTATATCAACAATAAATGAAGGGGAAGAGTCAGTTGTTCAGAATGTTGAAATCCTGGGAAATCTCTATATATCAATTCTAGCTTGGAATCAAATCAACAAAAAAAATTGATCCAAATGATTCAAAGACGGTCTGATGCCTTTGCATGGGATTACTCTTACATGAAAGAAATTCACCGAGATACTTGTATACATCATATTTATGCCAATGATCAAATTAGACCTATTAGGCATCCCCAAAGAAGAATGAATCCAACATCAAAATATATAGTAAAAGGAGAGCTCCAAAAAATCCCACATGTCAATTTTATCTACCCTATTTCAGATAGCAAGTGGGTATCCCCATTATCTATTATCCCTAAGAAGAATGGAAAATGGAGGAATTGTGTGGAATTTAGAGAGTTGAACAAGGATACCTACATAGATTATTTTCCTTTGCCTTTCATAGACCAGGTCTTAGACACCTTGTCTGGGAAGAGGTACTTTTATTTCTTAGATGGGTTTGGTGGTTACAACCAGATCCAAATTTCCTATGAAGATCAGGAGAAAACCACATTTACTTTCCCATGGGGTACTTATGCTTATAGGGTTCTTCCCTTTGGATTGTGTAATGCCCCTGCCACCTTTCAGAGGGTTGTCCTGGCTATTTTTTCTGATTTAACCCATGACCGTGTAGAAGTCTATATGGATGACTTCGCAGTATATGGGGATGATTTACAACAAGAATTGGACAATTTGTAGAAATTATTGATCAAGTGTAGAGAGACTAACCTTTCCCTCAGTCATGAAAATCTAGAATGATGCTCACTAAAGGGATTGTCTTGAGCCATCATATTTCCGGTACCAAAATAAGGGTAGACCCTGCCAAAATTGACATTATTTCCCAAATCAGAATCACTAGCTCATAGAAAGAAATTAGAAGCTTCTTAGGGCATGATGGATATTATAGGAGGTTCATTCAAAATTTTACAAACTTAGCTACCCCACTGTTCAAATTGTTAGCAAAAGAGGTTGAATTCCATTGGGATGAACAGTGTCAGATTTCTTTTGAAATTTTAAAGAAAAAGCTTTCAAGTTCCCCTATTTTAGGAGGACCAAATTGGTCTCTTCCTTTTCATATATGCATTGATGCCTCAAATACATCTTTGGGGGTTGTTCTAGGACAAAGAGAAAACCAACTTTCTTATGCTATCTACTTTGTCAACAAAAATATCTCCCCTACTGAAGTAAATTATATTGTCACTGAAAAATAATTCTTATTAGTAGTCCATGCCATTAATAAATTCACACACTACATAACAAGGTATGAGGTATTTGTACACATAGACCACTCAACCATTAGATTTTTGATGAATAAACCTATAACAAATGCTAGAGTTACTAGATGGTTTTTATTATTGCAAGAATTCAACATTACTATCATTGATAGACCTGGAAGAGATAATCTCATTGTTTATTTCCTATCTAGACTTATTCATACAAGTGATAATGCACCAGTGGATGAAAATTTTCTATATGAAAATTTGTTTTCTATTTCTACTTACACTCGGTATGCAAATGTGGCCAACTATATTGTAATAGGAAAGTTACCTCAGAATCTGCTCCCCCGAGAAAAACAAAGAATTATTCAGCTGAGTGCAAATTATATGTGGCATGATGACTCTCTATACCATACAGGGCCTGGTTTGGTGATCAAAATATGTGCATGGGAGGATGAGATGTATGACATCTTCAAAGCCTACCATGTTGGTCCATGTGGAGGCCATTTTGCTGATAAGAGGACAACATACAAAATACTGCAGTCGGGCTACTATTGACCAACTATTTTTAAGGATGCAAAGAAGTATGTGGCCAGGTGTGACGATTTTCAGAGGATGGGGAAACCAACTACAGTTGATGAGATGCCTCTCCAAAATCAGGTAGTAATTGAACCTTTTGAAAAATGGGCTTTGGACTTTGTAGGGCCTATTAACCCTATGTCTCGAAGAAGAAGGTACATACTAGTATGTATAGATTATGTGACCAAATGGGTAGATGATAAAGCTTTGTATTCCACAAATGAACAATATGTTGTTGATTTTCTATTTGAAGAAATATTTACTCATTTTGGTGTGCCTCAAGAAATAGTGACAGAACAAGGAACCCAATTTACCTCCAATTTGGTGAAATCCATTACTAAATAATATCATATTAAAAATAGAAAATCTTCACCTTATCACCCCCAAGAAAACATACAAGTGGAATCAACTAACAAGGTGATAGAGGTTATTCTCACCAAGACTGTTTAGTTGCACCATAAAGACTGGGTTAATCAGTTGCCTAAGGCCTCATGGGCCTACAAAACAACTTGGAGAAACACAACATGTTATACACCTTATGAATTAGTGTATGGGAAGAAGGTGTTGCTTCCCATAGAATTTCAAGTAAATACCTTTAGGACTACTATCCAATTGGGAATGGATTTGGATGAAGCTCAAAAACATATGATATTGCAGTTGAATGAGCTTGATGAAATCAGATAGGATGCTCTTCAGAGGACTACACTCATTCAAGAACAAAGGGATAAATGGCATGATAAGTACATCAAGAGGAAGTCTTTCCATCCAAGAGATTGGGCCCTATTGTATGATAGTAGGTTCAAGAACTTCAAGTTTAAATTGTCCACTTGATGGTTGGGACCCTATGAAGTAGACACAGTTCACAACAATCGTTCAGTGAAGATAAAAACCATTGATGAAGATCATACTTCCTTTGTCGTGAATGGACATTGATTGAAAGTTTATCATAAGCCTTTGTATAAAGAGGATTTTATCAAACATGTTCTTCAAAATTATGAAATACAATTGGTAAGAAAGATGAGCTCTTCTCCTGTTGATTCACCACTATAAGTTTTGTTGTGTGATTCAATTTAACTTTGTACATATATGTATATAGGTGTGTTGTTAGATAATGATTTTGGTGTTACTAACAAGACCAAAATATAATTGTGTTCTCATTTAGATAAGCAAGAAGGAGGACATCTACCAGGTGTAAGTTTATTCTTTTATCTAGCCCTGGTATATTACTTATGGAAAATTGAAAACATCGGCACTAGAAACAGTCTTTGTGTTTATCTAGTACTGAAGAAAAAAAAGCTTCTCATGTTCATCCGGTATTGGAAAATACTCTTTGTGTTGGTCTGGTACTAAAACAATTTGTTGTGTTGGTCTGGTACTAAAACAATTATGTGTGTTGGTCTGACACTAAGCCTGTGATCTGGTACTAATGGTGGAATTTTGGTAAAATTGTTCTATACTTGATATTGACCTTGTTTGACAAAGTACACTTCAGGTAATGGAGGTATAAGCTCATTATTTTATTCCTTTTATTAAGAATCATATTAATTTTGAGCTAAAAATATGGTTACTCTCATATACCTTTGTTACCTTAAGCTCTTAAACCTCCCTATCATTATCTTCCGAAGTCTTCATGTTTATTCCCCTGTTTTTAAAATCATTTACGATGGAGTGACCATTGATATGAATGGGCAAATGACAATCATCCCTTGAGCAGGATGGATCCAGTATGAAAATATCTTGTTGAAGATTCTTGTTCCTGTGATGTCAAAATTATGACTATGCCACCTTCTATAACCTTATGTTGTTAATTCTTGACTTAAACTATTGTTTTGATGAATGATTACCTTCTGGAAACTTTTGACGTTGACTGCTACATATTGGTGAATTTTGGTCACATCGACCACATTCCTTGCAATCATTATGAAAACCAGTGTAAATGGGATGTGACATTACTGTTGTATATGATCATCGTGTTATCCATAGATGTGATCCCTCGGCATAATTTCTGACTTTTTCCTTACCTTGCCATCATTGAAAATATTTGAGTATTATCTTCTCGTTTCAACTTATAAAATATCTTCCCGATGGCTTCACCATCCATATGAGCGTTATTTACCCACTTCACTATATACGACCTCCCCTCTATTAATTCCTACTATCAATTCATCCCGTTACTTTGTCTTTGTCACCCCGTTTTTGTAATTTTTCTTCCAATACCAAACGCTCACCCGAATTTTGTTGTCTACACTTAATTTGAGACTTGTTTTCAGGCCTGAATGGGGATTGATAGGAATGAACCTGCATTCCATATTTAGAGAGAGATGAAGGAGTATCAAGCATGCAAAGAAAAATTTGAGAGGGTCGGCTGGGTCCTTTTTCTAGAAAAATTCAAAGGACGTCATGAGGGAGTGTCCTATGCCTTCACCCAAAGTTATGATGGAGAGAGTGTCCAGTTGGGGGAACTAAATTTAACGATCACTGAAGCCACCATAGAAGAAGCGACGAAGTTACCTTCTACCAAAGATAAGTATTTCAAAGGAATCATCATTGATAGGAGCCTCTAACAGAATGTTTTAAAGCTCGAACATCTGGACCCAGATTAGACAAAAGGCATATCCCATAGCTAGATCAAGGAGGAATATTGGATGATACTTGTCAACTTGCATAGGTTTTTAACCTATGAAGGGAGGTATGTAGTAACTTTCTTTATCATTTAAGGTTGTTGTTTCATTTTGAGGGAGGACCACAAATATATTTTCCCCATTTTCTTTGGATGAGCCTGAATAAAATGGTGAGAGGGGTTAAGTCTTCCTCTAAGAAGTCTGAAACCAATCTCTATCACCATGGGTTGATGAAATTGCTTGTTTTTCATGAGTTGAGAAAATGAGGTAGCAGTTGGAAGAAACTCCTCACATAAAACTTTGCTCAAGAGGTTTCTAAATATGTGGAAGGAAATATGACAAGGGAATGTAGTAAGGAGTCCGGAAGAAAGAAGGGAGACAATAGAAAGAAAGGAAAGAAGCCAAGTAGTTAAAAATAGACACTGTTGGCCCCAGTTCACCAAAATCTGTTAGCAAATTGGACAAAGGAAAAACAATGATGTTAGAAGAAACGCTTGCATCTAGGGTGAAATGTGTTGATTAATTTGGTTGGTTGTCATTGATGTCAACCCTTGAATAAAGTCCGTTAGCGAATTCTGATAGCACAAAGGTTTGGGTGATGGACCCAAGTTTGTTTGATGGATAATGGTATGTGTTTTGATATATTTGTAGGTAAGACTATTCTATATGGATAGTACATGTCATGCCATTTCCGGTGGTATGTGGAACGTCACATAACTCCTCACGGTTAGAGAGTTATGGCC
>JASDQU010374255.1:22292-35415 GCA_032191745.1 Picea mariana | reverse complement strand
AAACAGACCTTGCAGCATTGAAAGGTATGTCTGCATCATACCACCACCTAGCAATGCATTCCCAAGCAGCCTCCCTTTCTATCTTCTTCCATTTGGCATCAATAGTGGGTTGAGAACCAGGGGTAGTGCGGGGTAAAAAAATGAGTCAAGGTTACCACGAGGCCTTTTGGATCCTGATGCACCAGCACCACTTCCACCAACATGTTCTACTTCTTCCCTAGGATTGGTATAAGGATCATGCCCAGGGATTGGGAAAGCAGAGGATTCCCCAAAACTAGGCATTCCATCTTGAGGATCACTATCAAATATAGTTCCACCACTACTTCTCCCCACCTCTTTTTGAATCTTCTTATTCTTGGTTTTATCTGCTTGATAGCTTTCAAGAAGGCCCATCATCTCAGCTTTTAGTTCATCAGGAACTTCCAAGCATGATTTTATATTCCCCCTTGCATTGGCTAGATGTTGTTTGATCCTATGAATACCCCTCCCACCAACCTCTTTTTTGCAATAATTACAAACCATTGACCCATCAATCAATTGGCAATGAAGCCATGTTGGATCCTTCTTGTCTTTAGGAGCCATGGAAACAAATAAAAATCTGCAAATAAAAACCCTATGTGTTTTAAGTTTTAACNGAGCTTAGGAAAAAAGTTGAAAACAACAATATTTTTTTTGTATAAAAAAACAACATTTTTAAGGGGAGTAAGTGCATAGTTTACATACCTTGAAAACAAGCTTCAAATCTGCCCAAGAAATAAGCTCAAAATCTGTCCAAGAAATATGCTCCAAAATAGCTCCAAATATGCTCCCAAATTCGGCAAAATAACTCTCCAAATGAGCCCAACAATCATCTCTCCAAAGCAGCCTAACAACCTCTCCAACTCAGCCCTGCAATCAACTCTCTAAACTCAAGAAAAACCCTTAGCTCAAAAACTCAAGAGAAGCCAAATGAGTAGTGTGAGTAAAAGAGAGGGGTGGGGTTGGCTTTATAGCTTCATTAGGGGCTCTAGACAATTCTAGAAGCTTCCCATGCATGCCCATGACCCTAATTTTTTTTAAAAATAAAAAATTCCCTCACTTTTCCAGCCATGGGCCTCATTGGAAAAAAAAACCGGTTCCGTACGGAACCAGTCTGGAGCAGTTTAAGGGGCCAGTTTGAACCAGTCTAGCTTGGAACAGGTCGGGCCGACCGGTTTTTCCAGTTCTGGTTCGGTTCTGGTAACATTGGTTCATTCACTTTGTAAATAAGAAAATCCACTGATTAATGATTTTTTTAACTCTCTCACAGTGTATATATATCAAGAAATTGTTCAATTGCATTCCTTATCATACCTGCCATCCAGGCATGGTATATAGCGATCGCTAGGTCGTTTATCAGCTATTAGTTGAGGTTTGACTCAAAACAAATTTGAGCTTTATCAAAAGTATAACATTACGACACGATTTTATTTATTTGTTTTAATTAGTTTAAAGCATTTTTTCTGATGTTTGATTGGTGGTTCAAATGACCCTATTATTGCAGAGCAACCCAAATTTTGCACCTCAATCTTAGTTTAAAGCATAGGTTTGCCTCGTAATTTTTCCCCAACTGAGTAATGCTGGAAAGTAATGCTGGAAGTAATGTCTAGCATTACTTGTAAACAATAAATGTTTGTTTTTCAATTTGATATTTATACTATGAGTTTACATTGATTTTCAATTTCCTGATAGCCTAGTTGTCATCGCTGTTGTTTGAGTGGCAATGTCGTGGCCTTTTGTTGAGTGATAATGTGGCGGTCTCCAGAGATGGGTATAACATGCAATTTACATCGATAAGCTGCTGGATATACATATTATATACAAGAGGAGCGGAGGTGGATTTGCATACGGATCATTCACTGCTTATAGGTAAACTCAGTATGAAGTTGTAGTTGCACGTGGGGCTTCCTAATTGTCTTCTAGTCTTCCTTCATTAATGTTCTTACCACCCGAGTCCAAATCCCAGTAAATGCAATCTGGGTATTTCAATGGTGTGGACTCTTACCTTCCTTTCGTGAGGGGTTGATTTGTTGTAATTGTTCTAATAAACCCACAGACTCCGAGGAGCACAATCTTTGGGCTTATTCTTCATTAGGTGGTCTGCAAGTAGAACCGTCGTTTCAGTTGAGGGGCGGCAGAAGTCTGCTGGTTTTAAGTTAATTCCTATACCCATTGATTCTTATATTAATTTTCCTATTTTTGTTGGTTTTTGGCCTTTTGCAGTGGCTTGCTGGAGAGTACTTCGTTCTCTTTGGGATTTCCTTCAAGTAACTCAATGCAGAACAATTCTTATTTTTTTGGGGCCCTGTCTCCAACATAGTTTGGATTTCATTTCCTCATGACATCATCATTAATACCAGACATATGTGGGAAGTCAGATGGAGAAAGGTGAATCAGTGGCATCTTTTTGTTCCAGGATAGCCCAGATCAGAGATCAACCTTTGTTCACAGGGGTGACAGTGGACGATGATGATTTAGTGCATGCCATTTTTTACGATCTTCCTTCTTCATGGGAGACCTTCTTATCCAATGTAAGTGGGAGAGAGATTCAACCCACATTTGAGAGGTTATGGCATGATTGCCTCTAGAAGGAGAGTCGCACAACTACCAGTAGCGAGCCAACGAAATAAAAGCACTCAACTTTAGCATCAAGATTCAAGGGAAAGAAGAAAGACACTTTCCAAAAAGACTCTCAGAGGAAGCCAAACACAAAAGGTACATTCAAGTGAAAGAATATTGATACATCTAAGATTAAATGCTTTAGTTTTAATAAGTTGGGTCATTTTGCTAAATATTGTTGGTTTAGAAAGAAATATCCAAGGAAAGGGAAGCATTATGCCTCAACTGCTAAGGATGATGAATCCAAAAGAAATCAGAAAAGTCCTTCTAATGAGAAAGAAAATAGAAAAGAATATTACTTGGTTTCTACCTTATCCAGTCCAGTTTTCACGGGGCCAAAAACTTGGTCAGTAGACAGCGGTGCATCAAAGCACATGACAAGGTACAAGGAGATCCTCTCAAATTTCGAGACAAAATATTTTGCAGAGCATGTTGAGCTTGGGGATGACAAATGTTACAAGATAGAGGGATTAGGCTCTATCTCCTTCAGATTGGAATCTGGTTCTAGACTTCATGTTGATGAAGTATTATATGTTCCAGGGCTCAAGAAGAATCTACTATTAGTTTCAACCCTTGAGGACAAGGGATATTGGGTGATCTTCAAGGACAAGAATGCACTACTATGGGCTAAAGGTAGCCACTTAAGTACAACAGAACCCATTGGAACTCACAGTGGAGGAATATGTGTCATGTCAGGACAGTTAGTTCAGGCATTGGCTCATGATGCGACTAGCTCCAACGAGTTGTGGCACAAAAGACTTGGACATCTTCATTACAAAGCTCTTCCATATCTACAGAACATGGTATGTGGCATGCCCTCTATTTCTCTTAATAAAAATGAAATTTGTAAGGGATGCATGCTAGGTAAAAATATAAAGAAAACATTTCCTAGTAGTGACAACAAAGCTCAGGGCATCTTAGATCTAGTTCATTTTGATGTTTGTGGTCCCATGTCATCTCCCTCAATCAGTGATTGTTTGTATTATGTCATTTTTAGATGATTACTTAGGAAAATGTTGGATATATTTCCTTAAAGCTAAAAGTGACACATTTCATAAAGTCAAAGAGTATAAATCCTTTATTGAAAAGCAGACAGGGAAACACATAAGAATCCTTAGAACATACAATGGAGGAGAGTTTGAATCTCTCCAGTTTGAGGATTTCTGCAAGTCAGCAGGAATCAAGAGACAGTTGACCGTGCCATATAACCCTCAACAAAATGGAGTTGTTGAGAGGAAAAACATGACAATTTGTGAGGCAATGAAAGCAATGATGTTTAAACAGGATCTACCAAATTATTTATGGGAAGAATCTACCTCCACTGTCGTGTATATTCACAACATGTTTCCACATGCTATCTTGAAGGACAAGACTCATGAAGAGGTCTTCTCAAGGATCAAACCTGAAGTAGGGAATATAAGGATATTTGGGTGTCCTATGTATATTCATGTCCCTAAGGAAAAGAGGACAAAGATGGAACCCTCATGCAAGAAAGGTGTTTTTGTGGGGTAAAGTGAGAACTCCAAGGCTTACAGAATTTATGTACCAAGTTAGAGGCGAATAGAGGTAAGCAGAGATGTGATTTTTCATGAGGAAGTCACATTTAATAAATCCAAAGAGCTTCAACATGAATCAAAAGCACTTCAGCTAGCTTCACCCTCTTTTGAAAATGAAGAGTCCGATGATCAGAGGGAGGAACCTCGTGAAGGTCCAAGTAATGATCCCCTAGAAACTGTTGAAATGTTAGAAAGAAATCTTGAAGAACCTCCAGCCAAAAGAAAGCCAGGGTGGCTTAAAGAAATAGTGCAGGAAGCAGAAAGGATAACTACTCCCAAAGGAACTTTTAGGGAAAGGAAGAGGCCTCATAGGTTTGGAGGCTATGTTGCATTGATGAGAAACATTAGTGATGCCGAACCGAACCTTATGTTATAACCCTATAATTTATAGGATCAACTGGTGACTGAAATGTTATCTCTTTAGTGTTTTTGTTTGTCAAATGATTTTCCAGTTCAAAAATAGAACTAGACTTGAGACTTCGGTTACAACTCAGTATTACACTTTAGTTCAAAAAGAGAACTAAAATTGAGACTTTGGTTACAACTCAGCATTACACTTTAGTTCAAAAATAGAACTAGACTTGAGACTTCGGTTACAACTCAACATTACACTTTAGTTCAAAAATAGAACTAGACTTCAGACTTCGGTTACAACTCAGCATTACACTTTAGTTCAAAATAAGAACTAGACTTGAGACTTTAGTTACAACTTGACTCTTTATAAGGCAATTTGAAATTCCCCTCATGGTGGACAATGTTACACGTGCCAATGCACTAGATCAATACATTTATATCATTTGCAATATTAGGAATATTGTTTGTTTCTAGCTCATAGGAATTTTATATTCAACCTAATGTTTGCTAGATGCCTTGACTTTTTCTCATGGCTCACAAGGTTTGATTAGGCTCACAGAGGTTGTACGTCCCCCCTGACTTTTGCACTAGTCTGTCTATGCTCACAGAGGTTGTATGTTCCCCCTAACTTTTGCACTAGACTGTCTATGCTCACAGAGGTTGTACGTCCCCCCTAACTTTTGCATTAGACTTGCATAGAATCTCGTTCGTCCTGACTTTTGGTTTGACTCACAAAGGTTGTACGTTCCCAATGGCTTTTTTCAATACCTCATAAGACTGGTTGATTCTCCAAATCTCCCTGGCTAGCCTCAAGGTGGCCCATATGGCCTCTCATTGGAGAATGATTGCCGATGCTGCCAAATTTAACACTCCCTTTCAGCAAGGGAGTCATTCTTAGCCACACCAAGCTTGCCTCTCAGCAGCACAAACTGTCTCGAGGTTAGAGGCTTGGTCAAGATATCAGGTACCTGTTCGCTCGTGTCTATGTGTTGTAACTTTACAGTTTTTCTCTGGACCAAGTCTCGAATGTAGTGGTACCTCATGTCAATATGTTTGAAATATTGGGTTCTCTGTCAATTTTATGCAACTTTGATTATCACAGTGAACCATCATTGTCTCGAGCTTGTCACCAAACAACCTAGAAACCAATTTTCTGAGCCATAATGCTTCCTTGCTAGCATCACTTGTTGCAATGTATGCAACTTCTGTTGTACTCTGTGTAATGGATCCCTTCTTCCAACTTGACCAAGAGATCATAGCGGATCCTAAACTGAAGCAGTATCTGGAAGTACTCTTCCGATCCATTGGGCTTCCTTCCCAGTCAACATCTGCATACCCATGCAAAAATAAACCACCATTGGATGCATATCTCAGACCATAAGTAATGGTCCCTCTCAAATATCTCAAGATGTGTTTTCTTGCCACCTAGTCTCTCTGTCTCGATTTAGTCATGAATTGAGTCATTGCAATCACTGCATAGCATATATTTGGCCTAGTGTGGATCATGTACATAAATGATCCAATCAACTTCCTAAACATGGTGGGATCCACCAAATATAAACATGTATCAGAATCATGCAGCTTCCTCATGTTGATACTCATCAGAGTAGACATGGATTTGCAGTCCATCATACCAAACCTCTTTAGTACATCCATTGTGTATTTTCCTTGTGCCATAAATATCTCGCCTTGTCTTTGCCACACTTCCAATCCTAGGAAGTAATGCATCAAGCCTAGTGTTTCATCTCGAATTTTGATCTTAACTCCCTCTTACACCAGGTTATTAGCCCTTCATCTCCTGTTAGAAAGAGATCATCAACATACATGATTAGTATAACAAGTTGGTTAACTCTTACCTTGAAGTACATATTTGCATCAACATCACTTTTCTGAAAGCCCAGGCTTTTAAGAAATCCATCAATCCTGTCATACCAAACTCTGGGAGCCTACTTAAGACCATACAAGGCATTCCTTGGCTTGCATACATGAGTGTCTTTGTTGTGTAGTAAAAAACCATATGTTTGTTCCACAAAGACCTCCTGTTCAATCTTTCTATTCAAGAATGTTGTTTTTACATCCATTTGATGTTGCTTCCAACCAAGAACGAGAGCTAAATCAATAATAGTTTGAATGGAGGTATACCCGGTTACAGGGGCAAAAGTCTCTTCGTAGTCGATTCCTTCTTTCTGAGTGAAGCCTTTGGATACAAATCTTGCTTTGAACTTTTCCACACTTCCATCAGCTGCATGTTTGATCTTATAGATCCATTTGGAAGAAACCATTGATTTGTCTTTTGGCCTCGACAAAATGTCCCAAACATTGTTCTTTATAATAGACTTGTATTCCTCAAGCATGGCATCCTTCCATACTTGTAATTTATTTGTTTCCTCAAATGAAGAAGGTGTTATCGCTCTGTAAATTCCCAGAGGTTGTCAGAAAAGAAGAAATTTACTAGAGGTAACTTTATCCAACCACTTCGAAACTGGAATCTAGCCCTACCAGTTTCAGAGAGGGATCTCTTTGTATGATTTAGCGATGTTTTAAATTTAAGATATTAGGCTAGTTAAATAAAATAAGATTGAAAAGGTTTGTTATTGTTTTTGTTAAGTTGGCTGAAAAGAATTTACGCTTACATTGGGCTATGGGGTCTGTATTATAAAGATGGAAATCTAAATAGAAATTAAAAGATTCTTTTCACAGGGCAAGATAATGCTTTCATTGGATTCTTTAGCAGTAAAATGATGAATAGCAGAAAAGATGAGAATTATCAATTAAAGCAAAGAAGCATTTAAGAATTTTTTCACTGTAATATCAGAAAGATAAACATTAAGATCTTTCAAAGCCAGAAACAGGGTATACAAAGATAAATCCAGCAACATGTGCTACTTTAAAGGATTAGATTAGAAAACAATATGACAACTGAAAGAAAAGCATTTAAGATAGAAAAGAATAACATCACCAATGAACAACATGCGAGAATTCTGTGAAACATCTCTTTGTATTACTGGAAGATCTCTTTGATAAAAATTACAGTCTTTCTAGCTTACAGGGCGTAAAGATCAACCCTCAGTACTTCCAAGTTTGAAGTATTTATAATAAAGATTACATACGATCCTGTCATTCAAGATCAGGACGTGGAAATCTAAATTTAGCTAACTAACTCAACAAGATACAAAAAATTCAGGAACTGTTTGATGATGTGTCGAAACTTCATGTTGATTCCTGGGGTGAACCGTTGGTGAGTCCTCTGCATGACTTCATCTGACTAGATAGCTGACTAGGCTTGGACACCTCAGCTCCTACTCGATCAGATTGCATAACTCTTCCCACTGAAGGTTAATGGGAACACTGACTTTGAGAAATCTTCGGTATACTTCATCCATCTCCGTATACTTGGCAAAAGTTGGTTTGACAATGAAAATGTATGGGATCTCGTGTTGTATGCTGATATCTAACTGGAAAGATTCTAAGAACGCTCTGCCTATGATACTGCCCTGTATTCCTGAAAATTTAGAACTGTCTTTAGCCATAGTGGCTAGTTTATTTTTATAATCAGAAAGTGTCATTAACTTGTCGTTTATGACCCTTAAGCCGGGGAGGCCTTTCTTCTGCAGAGCTTCAATTTTACTGAAAAATCTTTGTACTCCCATGTTCATAGCCTAGACCTTTTCTTCTAGTTGTAACATCAGTCCCCTTTTGGTTAGGACCCTCTTGAACTTAAGGATGGTTTCTGTCCTATCTTCAATTTTCAACTCCTCCAACTCTTCTCTAGTTTTTGAATTCAAGAATTTAATAATCTTAGTGGCTTCTGCGGGCGTTTCTCCCAACTCTCCTCTTTTCTTTTCAATCGCCTGCTCGCTTCTTTGCACCAGTTCGTTCTGCTCGAACATGATTTGCACCATAGGCCATATTTCATTTATGGATTTGGTGATATCCATCTAGACATTTTCCTTCACCTCAGCAAGTGTTTTTCCTGCCACTGTTTTCTTTTGAAGCTGTTGCAAATCATGTTTGAGCTTGTCTGATATTTGTTTCTCTTTAGAGTAGCTGGCTTGGTAAGAATACTTGAGTTCTTGAAGGTTCTCAACCTCCCTTTTAAGTCTGCTAATCTTTGTCTCCTACAAATTCATCTCCTCCATGGATTTTGCCAGTTCTACTATCTTCTCTAGAGCTGTAAGTGGAGTTGCTGAGGGAATTTTTGCTGTTGATTTTGTGCTTACTCCTATGAGTGGAATTGTGCTTAATGGAATGACCTCCATGGGCTTTGATTGTTCCTTCTCTTTCAATAGTTTTTATAATTCTACTTCCATCTCCTTCAATTGTGCATTCTGCTCCATGATCAGCTTGAGCATCTCATCCTTTTCCCCTTCTGTCTCAACTATCTCCTTTGTCTGTGAGTCTTCTGTTGGTGGCAGTTTCAATTGTTTCCTTAGAGATGCTATATCATCATTTTTCTTTTCAAGCATCTCCTCGACTGCTTTCACATTCGAGGGATCATACCCGATCTTGAGGACCAGTTCTTCCAACGTCTTAATTCTATTATCCTTTGCAAAGGATGATATCTTCTCTAACTTCAGCTGTGTCTGGACATTACTCAGGGATGCCTGTAATTTGGTGGCTGCAATAGAAGCATTTGCCAATGTGGAGAAAATCATTTCCCCAGTTTTCCTGTGCAGATCCATTTGATCAACATGATGCACATCTCTCTTATGAAACTCTAATGTTTCCCTTTTGTAATCAGTTTGTAGTGTCCCCAAGGCCGAGCCCCGTTACAGATCATGTTATATGCAAAGAATTGTAAATATGTTCTATAGGCTGGTGAGCCAAGTTTTGTATAAGTTGTAGGATTATGTGTTTTGTTAGGCCAGGGAGCCTAAGTGTTGAAGGCCAGGAGTCTGTTGACGTACTTGTATGTATGCAGGTCAATTAATAAAATATAAATACCGCCAGTGCAGACCGACCACGATGAATGAGTGATGGGGGAATGAGCGTCCACGGAGTGGGAAAGGGATCAGGGGGTTGGAAGGTGGGAAAGGGGCTGAGTGAGGAGCCTAGGGGCTAATCCTAGGGGGCTTAGGCCTGGAATAATATTTTAATATTATTTCCTAAAAATCCATGTGCACATTCTTTTATCCTAAGTCCTTTTGGAAGGACCCGGGAGTTCCCAAGTGGTGGGAGGAAGGTGTACGGATGGAATGCATGCAGTTCCCAGGGTGACAAGTGTCAACCCTGGTGCATGCAAATAAAACAGAGGCAGCAAGCCGTGAGGGGGGCTCTCGGATTTCATTCAACCCGATTGCCTGGGGGAAGAGGAGGAGCCAGTCTGCAAGAAGCCCGGGGTATGTCTGTTGTAGGGGAAAAGCCTATGTTTTGCGTGGAAGATCCGTGTACACCCTCTGTTAGGAGATGTGGAGTCTATGTTTGTCTCTGAGATAACCTGTGAGTGTAATTCCCAGCTTGCGAGAAGCCAGTGAGGATTTCGGCAAGGAATCTTGTGGTTCGGGGAAGCCGAGTTAGCCTGTATGTGAAGTCCCTGTTCCAAAATCATTTCTGCGAGATCATCCAGTGATTTCTGAACCGATTTGGGGAAAGTTGTTTCAATGTTTCCTGTGAATTGTTGTGACCATGCAGTACTGGACTACGTGAGGCTTGTTGGCCTGTGAGCGACTCCTCCATGTGAGAGAGTGTGCAGAGGGAGAAAAGAACTCTTGGAAGAAATCCCTGTAGCTGCCATAGAGCCCAGAGACTTTCAGTCTGGTCTGTTCCTGTAACCCAAGGTAAGGGGGACTGGCAGCCGAAGGACTGTCTAGGTGACAGAGAAGGTGCACTCCCCTGGGGTGGAGAAGGCATGTGGGGAATGAGGGTCTGTGGGCAGTGAGTGTNTAAATAAATCAATTGAGTCCTTGCCTTGGGGTGGAGCTCGGTCCCAGCTCGGGGGTGACCTACTGTTGAGCTGATGAACAGTGTGGTCTAAGGCTGGGAGGTTCGTGGAAGGCCTGCACTCGGTTGGTGAAATTCTACAGCCAATAAAAGATATGTATTGAATTAGGATTTAATTATGTTGAGAATGACTGTGCTGCTTAAGTATCATGTTTCCGCTGTGTAAATAAATCAATGATGAATGCTATGGTTTGTTTATTTATAGCAGTACCCATATATTTTACTCTGAGTTTTTAAGTGTGTTTAATTGTGTTAAATGCATTTGTTTGGTAAAACCCAGTATGAGTTCTATAGATTCCATGTACAGAATGGTAACCGAGAGGTTTGGTAAAATCCAGGTAGTGAATGGGTACACTACAAATTGGTATCAGAGCCAAGGTTTCGACACTGAGCCTAGATGGGCCAGTAAAGTGGTCTTTGGACCGAAAATGTGAAGAGAAATTGGGCCTGGGATGGCCAATTTCAGACATTGGTTGCTCCAGTGTGTCAAGTTGTTGCTTGACCGCGTTTACAAGCCAGGAGTTTAGCGGTGCGGTGAAAACCGTAGCCGATATGGTCTATGACCACAAGGAGACAGGTTTCTACACCAAGGGTGTTAGAACCGTCAGATTTGTTCGGAAGGGAAGACGAACCCTTGTAACCATCAGATCTAAAGAACGTGCACAAGGTTTAAAGCCTTGGATACTGCACAGGAGTTAAACTCGGGAGGATCGTGAGTCGTAAGATCCCTATGGGATTACCCGTCAACCGTTCGAGTTGACAGAAGTTGCGCAGGATTAAAGTCCTCATGGGTAGAGGAGAAGCCGGAACGGCGAAGGGATCGTAGCCATAGGATTCCAAGGAGGACACGTGTTAGAATCCTGGAGAGGGTCAGAAATCGGAGAATCGGAGTTCTCGAGCACATAGAAATCTTGTCACACGAAATCACGATCCGCGATTTCGGGACAAGATCTGAACCGTTCGTTTTGAGGATAGGTGTCAGCAGCCTGGGAAGAGTCAGGAAGTGACATATCAAAGTTCCTAAGGATAAGAAACTCGAGACCTTTTTAGTCTCGAACCCTGGAGGAAATCAGGACCGTTTATCTAAGGGACACATGGCAGAGATCGGCCATCGGGGAATGTCCTGACAAGGAGTAAGTCCATCGGTGTTTAAGGTTCATCGGGAAATCGAGAACCCCGGTGACGAGTGAGTCATACACTTTGAAACTCCGAACCCCGAAAACTCGACAAAAGCATATGATTGCGTTCATATGAATGCAGGTCACATGGACCTGACTTGACCATGAAGGGTTAAAGCGAAAAGCGCGTCGGCATATCGGGAATCAGGATATCGGAGATTCCAGAGGCAAAGGTTTCGTGCATGGGAAAATCGTGATACGCGATTTCCCAATAAGGCTTAGGTGCGTGGGGCCACACCGACTGTCAGGAGGACAGGTGGCAGATTTATAGAAACAGGAGAAAGGACTGTTGACAAGTCAACGAATGGGACCCATTGGAGATCCCGTGAGCGTATGAGCATGACATTGAAACCGCCGAAACCCGACGGGGTAGGGTGGAGGTCATATAGTATGGTCCTGTGGACCAGAGGCTGAGCCAAGGGAGTGAGCCAGTATAAAATCACATCGGGAATCGGAGGATCGGAGGTTGTGAATGCATGTGCATCGCGACGTCACAAATTCCAAAACCTCGATAAGAGGATTGATCACGGTCATGGGCAGTGGTCCTTTGGTGAGGCTATAGCCCAGAGGGCTAGCACGGACGGAGTCCATCGGAAATCGGGAAATCGGGGATTCCGCTGTCAAGCATTCTGGCACATTCGGATTTGCAAAACCCCAAACCCTGATAAGGGAAAAGGCCTGAGTCACGAGACAACAATCACATCGGCTAGGGATTAGCTTGGAGGGCTAAGGCATATCGGAGATCGGAGAATCGGGGGTTGCGAGGACATGCGCATGTTGACAGTGAAAGTACCGAAACTCCGATAGGAGTAGTCACGAGAGGGAAACGGCCACGATCGTGGCGCATGGTCATATGCTTCAGGAGCTAGGCGCAGGAGGGCCAGCCCGTAAAAAGGGCTTATCGGAGATTGGGAATCCGAGAAGGCAATAAACCTCGACAACAGAAATTGCGAAACTCTGAAAATTGAAGTCCCGAAATAACTAAACTTGAAGTTTCGGACACCCGAAAAACACAGAGCCAGACAGAGCATAGAAAACTTGTGAAGTTGAAGTGTATTTCATTCTTGTTCGTATTAGTTATGAATGTTGTGGGTTATTCATGAAGTTTAATGGCCTGACAATTTTGAATTGGATTGCACAATGTGTGTTCAGAATACAACAGAGGCCAAAACTCCAAGTTAATCAACGCCAAGTATGAAGTGGGGAAGAATGCAAATTATCCCTGAAATGGAAGATGAACAAGAAGGAAAGGATGTTAACCAGGGAGTCGAAGGATCGAACTCTAATGGGCATGGAAAGGAGATGGATAAGGAAGGACATATGATGAAAATCATTGAAGGGTTACAAAGAGAGGCCAAGGAACGTCGAGCGGATAGACGAAATCTCATGAAAGTCAAAGATCGGCAAGGAAAATTAAACTTAAGATTCTTGCAGAGTCTGGAAAGAATAGAGAAGAAA
>JASDQU010374255.1:6803-18356 GCA_032191745.1 Picea mariana | reverse complement strand
GGTTGTACGTTCCCCCTGACTTTTTCATTAGACTCACATAGCATCTCATTCATCCTGACTTTTGGTTTGACTCACAGAGGTTGTATGTTCCCACTGGCTTTTTTCAATACCTCACAAGACTGGTTGATTCTCCAAATCTCCATGTCTAGCCTCAGGGTTGCCCATATGGCCTCTCATTGGAGAATGACTATTGATGATGCCAAATTTAACAATATTCTCCTATAGCTATAATAATTTTTCTACCATCTCTCTTCCTCCCGACCTGTCCAACCCAAGGAATTCACCATTTGTTTATCAAGGATAACCCAAGGGACATGTCATTTGTTTATCAAGGATAACCCAAGGGACGTGTCATCCATTTATTAAGGTTAACCTAAGGAAGTTTTTAGTCATTTATCATAGTCTCTCTAGAACAGGTAATTAGGGATCTCTCAGTTGGGAACTCAAGGGAACTTGCCGCTAGGACAATTACTATCAAACCAACAACAAACACTTGTTGTTACAGTGAAACTCACTCTAGAGTTCACTCTTCAAGTATGACAACTTGGATCTTCAATATTTAGATCCAAAATGCTCCACATACGTTTCATATTGTTCTAGATTTCACTCTCCATGGTTGCACCATATTTTATCTATCCTTCTTGCTCTCTCCTTTCTTCCTCATGCACAAGATGTATTTTGATGGATCTTCATCAAAGGAAGGATCTGGGGCAGGTATACTCCTCATTTCCCCTTCACAAGAGGTAATAACACTCTCTTATAATCTGGAGTTTGAAACTACTAACAATATCCCTGAATATGAAGCTTTGGTGTTGGGATTGAGGGCTGCCAAAGACATGGCCATTGGTTTTTTAGCAGTTTTTGGTGATTTCGGGTTAATCATCAATCAAGTTAAGAACATCTATCAAGATAAACAACAGAGGCTCAAGCAATACAAAAATGAGGTATGGGACCTAATCGACATTTTCTTCCTAGCATTTAATATATCCTTCATCCCCATAGAGGAGAATCATAAGGAAAATTCTTTGGCCTTGGCTGCCAAAACTTTTAGACCTCCCATTGGTCCAAATATTAAATATCAGGTGGAAATCAAGCATAGGACAGCCATACCAGACAACATAAATCATTGGCAAGTCTTTAGCGATAATTTAGAGCTGCAGAGGTTTCTACAGACCATTGAAGAATTATCCAACATCTCAATCAACCAAGAAAGCTAAGAGGGTGAAAATAATGAATTAGAAAATCAACAAACATCTCATCTGCTAAATACAGTAGCTGGCCACGATATTGTGGAGCTGAAAACAAATCACATTCCAAGAGGACTAGTGCCCCTGGAGAGGTTGTTTGACATAAATGATGTTTCCAGAGAAGCTTCCATGAAGAATCAAGAAGAAAAGATAACATAATGTAATATTGGGACCACTGAGAATCCCAAGATCATTAGGTTGTCTAAAGTATTAGCTACGGAACAGAGGGACAGGTATATCAGTCTCATCAAAACGTTTGTTGATACTTTCTCTTAGTCATATGAGGTTTTAAATACATTTGACACTGACATCATCCAGCACAAGATACCTCTAAAGGATGGCTCCAAGACATTCAGACAGAAGATTTAGAAATTTAATCCCATGTTGATGTCTATAATCGAGAAAGAGATGAATCGAATGTTGGATGAAAATATTATTGTACCATTGAGGTACTCAAATTGGGTGGCCAACTTGGTACATGTGAGAAATAAAAACGGGGAGATACGCTTGTGTGTTGATTTATGAAATCTCAACAAGTGTTCTCTAAAATAAAATTACCCCCTCCCGAAGATGGATCATATTTTACGGAGGGTGATAGGTGCCCATGAAATTTCCTTGTTAGATGTATACTCTAGCTATAACCAGATAGTGGTGTGTGAAGAGAACAAAGAAAAAACACCAGTCACCACCCCATGGGGAACATTCACGTACGACAATATGCCTTTTGGGCTGATGAATGTAGGGACCACTTTTCAAAGGACCATGGACATAGCTTTCATGGGGAAAAAGACAAATTTCTAGTTATATATTTGGATGACATCACCATTTTATCCAAGTCTGACGATGAACATTTGCAGCATCTGGAGTAGGTTTTCCATAAATGCAGGAGATACATAATATATTTGAATCCTAGGAAGTCTCACTTTTCCATGCCAGAAGGGAAGCTCCTCGAACACATCATATTAGAAGGATGTATAAAAATTGATCTGAAGCGAGTCGATGTCATTCAATAGATACAAATCCCCAGAAATAAAAAGGAAATCCAGTCTTTAATTGGCAAGATAAACTTCCTAAGGTGCTTTGTGCCAAATTTCGCCGAAATCCTGAAGCCTATCACTAACATGATGAAGAAAGATGATGTGATAAAGTGGTCTCTAGAGGAAAAATCATCATTCCAAATAATCAAGCAGGATTTAGTGGATTCTCACTACCACCGACTATTTCACCAAGTGGATCGAGGCTATGCCCACCAGGAATGCCACTGACAAGGTGATCATGAATTTCCTGGAAACCAATATTTTTGCTAGATTCGGCTGCCCCAGCAAGATTATAACAGACAATGCCCAAGAATTCAAGTCCAAAGCCATGATTGACTTTTGTGGAAGTCATAACATTTTCTTGACACATTCCATTCCCTATTACCCTCAGGGGAATGGTCTGGCAGAGTCATCAAAAAAAATATCATCGGGATTATGATGAAGTTGTTGACTAAAAACAAGAAATCTTGGGACTCCAAACTCAAATATTTTTGTGGGTTGACAGAATCAGCACCAAGAAGTCTTTGGAAACCTCACCATTTCAAATTGTCTATGGTGTGGACATTTTTTTTCCCACCCAGCTTGGTATACCAGTCCTAAAATTCTTATAGGAAGAGATTGAGGAGACAAATGACATCCAAAGGAGAATATTCCAGATTATAGAGGTTCAACAAAAGAGAGAAGCACTAGATCAAAGGACCAAAGCATACTAGAGCAAGATCAAATCATCCTTTGACAAGAAAACCAAGAAGGAGATCTTTCAAGAAGGTGACATGGTCTTGAGGTCGGATGCCAGAAGGGATGACAAGTCCAAGCATGGTAAGTTCAATAACCTTTGGTTTGGCCCTTTTAAGGTAGTTGAGGTTCTGGACAATAACACATTTATCTTTCACAATCTAGACAATACAGAGATCTTCGGAGGCATAATAAATGGGTGCTTGCTGAAACACTATTTTGTTTAAGGATGAGGGAAGGTCCCTCTTATACCATAAATGCTTTCCTTTTGTTTTTGCATTTGATTAGTTAGTTATGTGTGAATAAAGACTGCATAGCCCAATAAAGGCACTGGATTTTAGTTGCAGTTTCAAGTTTTAATAAAGACTCCATAGCCCAACAAAGGAACTGGGGTTAGCTTCAGTGTTAATTTTCATATATGCATGGATGGCAGACAAAACAAAGGTAAGAAAAGAGAGGTGGGGGAAAGTTATTAAATTCAAAGGCATTGATCTATTGTTCTTAGCACCTCACAGGGAAGTGTTATCCTCGGTTGGATCCAATGTTGTAACCTAGGTCTACACCCCTACCTCTCCTCTCTCATTTCCCTATTCCTTCGTCAAATTTTTCCTCTTCTGGTTGATAAAGTTGGTTTCCCATATGTTCAATGACCCGGTTTTCCTTATTGGATTTCTTGACTAATTATTTGCATCGAATTATTTCTATTTTCCTTGAAAGATAAGTGCATGTCTCGCTTGAGTTTGAAATACTTGTCATCATGTTTTCCAATAATTGAGCATGCAACAGGCCCAACAAGCCTTTCCTATGCGCATGAGACATCCAGGTCCGCCAATTCCTTTGTATGCACAGTAAGCAACCATGAGAAAAAATGTAGGGTTCAGAGAAGTCCATTTCGGGCTTGAAATACAAGCAAATAGATAGGTTCAATTTTCAACGGTGGATATCCCATGAATAGTTCATATCAATGGCTCTCATGCATTCGGAGTTTCAAGTTCGTGCAAGGATTAATGACCAGACAAAAGTCCTGAAGAGTCAAAGTCCCAAAGTAATGAGAGAATGCCATGTCAATCGGGCCCATTCTACTTTAGGATTTTTTCATTCTTTACATTCCGAGCTCCCGAAGCCTGAAGTCCCGAAGTGACGTCAGGCTTCCACATCGTTTCGGGCTCTACCACTCCACGGATGATTTTCAACTTAGCACTTGCGCTCATTAGTTCAGATGTACGGTGCTCATCCATCAGAGACACATGGTGCTCATCTCAGGCCCTTTGATTGCATCATCCACGCTTTTTCCAAGTCACCATGTCACTCTGGGAGTTCGGCCATCCTATAGATGTTCATAATTTTCACTCCAAGCTCCTGAACCCTGAAGAGCCAGAGACATGTGGAACTCATTCGTTGAGACACATGGCGCTCATTTGTTGAGACACGTGGTGCTCATTTCAGGAACATTTAGGTCTTTCATCCATGCTTTTTCAAGTGACACATGTCACCCTTCTTTCCATGACACGTCAGTGATCGGACATCAGGCCGCCACGTCAGATTCGGGAGATAGTCCTTCGGGAAATTTCCAAGCGGAACATTCATAAAATCCCGAAGCCCAAAGTGCCAAAGACACATGGCACTCATTCTCCTGAGACGCATGGCACTCATACGTTAGGACACATGGCATTAATTTTAGGCTGCCATGTCAGTTGGGCTCGTACTACTCTGGGAGTTATACAAACTTTGCATCTAAAATCTCCCGAATTTTGAAATGTCGAAGTGACGAGAGACTACCACGTCACTTCGGGAGATATTCATGCTCCATGTTCAAAATCTCTTGAGCTCTAAGAAATTGGCGCCATCACTAAATTAGATAGGGGAGTTCTAATATGGAAGATGGATAGAACTTTAGCATGGGGGCTAAAGTAGTAGGGTCACCCGGATCATAGATTGTGATAAGATAGATGACCCCACTTCATTGCGGGGATGAAAAATGATTGAATATTAACATCCTTGAGCGGTCCCACAATCGAAACCATGATATTGTTAGAGAGGCATGTGGCAGCTTGTGGTGGATTGTGAGGGTCGGAGCGGTGTGGACCCAAATTGCCTTTTACAACTTCCACAATCACGTGATTTTATCACATCTAATCTGAGAGAAGCGTGTGGAAACCAACTGGGCATTAAGCCAAATCATCAAAGGAAAGTCACAAGGAGAAGAAGAATGGTAGAAAACCACAACCAGTGCATCATAGAGAAAACAGGAATGTCGAAGATTCCAGGAAAAACACCAGGATACCTACCACTTCCTCAGACAGATAATGTGAAGAAGCTGCTAGATACAACCAATTATCCTCCTGTGGCCTTAAACAGTGTGCATGTATGCCAATACTCATTGCAGAAATCAATTATGTCACTCCTAGTCTTTTTTTTCCACATAGTTTGTTCCAGCACACGCATCAGTCCAATTTCATCGCTAGTGGTAGTTTTAATGATTCAGTTCAAGACTCTTTTCGTTTAAAAGCACAATAAGTGGTCTTCTGTGTATGATAAGAACCACTCCTTTGATTAAGTCAAGTGTGAAGTATACATTGTTGTACTCCAACAGTGTTTTAGTCAAGTTAGTAAGTTGTTCTACAATAGTTAATGTAGATTTAAATCTTAGTCCCAGAGGGACGAGAGCCTCTGCAACTTTGATAAATATGCAATTTCTATATGTTTTCGAGGTTCGATTTTTGGGAAAGGATAGAAATACATCATACTATTTGGACCCGTTCTATGCATGGATTAAATCTCTCTACTTGGTGAATATACACTTTATGACAATGTTTCCTTCAAATCTTCATGTATTTTTATCTTATCTTGAATGCAGTTTTTTATTTGTGCAAAGTACATTTCATTTCCTTCAGTTATTGTATAACTTGTCTTTATTGATATGCAACCTATGAAAACAGCTAATGCTTGGCGAATATTTTTTTTATTGCAACATGTGGGAGAAATTTTGTTTTTGATACATGTTTAATCTCTTGAAATGATATTTTAAGTATTGAACTTCTTGCAGCGGATTATTCATTGAGTAATTTGTTGTTTCCCTTTGTTTTCTATTATTTCACTTGTCTGTCATTAGTGTGCCACCAGCCGAGGAGGACGCTCATCCATATCATTTTTACAACCCAACCATGCTCTTGTCTTGATAGAACCAACCCTCTAACTGACCAACAAAATTAAAAATCAACTATTCTAAACTTGAGGTGGCCTAGCTTTTTCCTTTAGCAGTCAGGTGCAGACTTTAGGACCAACATCTTCTGGCGCTGTTTTTGGGGAACAAAGTAACAAAATATATTTCCCTGGGATTATGAAAATGATCAAATGTTATCTTTGATGGTGAAAAAATACCAAACACATTTAGACTGCATACCATTCACCTAGCGACTCCATGGTTAAAGAATCTAGTGGCGACTCCACTGAGTAAAATTTACGAAAGAAATATTGGTGCCCAGAAAAGGACTCAACAAATCCAAAGTTGAACATATCAAAGCCACCAAGGCTCATCCTGACCCTGCAAAGGACACAATATTCTTTGAGCCAGAAAGGAAACTAAGAAAACCCACCGTAGCTCAGAGATATACCTCCCCCCTCAAGGGTAAAGTTGTGCCCAAAGATTCTACTTATCTTCATCATCATAAGGAGATTGAATTTGATAGCTCTAAGAATCACAATTCCAAGGAACCTCAGAAATATTCTACTCCTAACTCTACTTCATCATCCAGTTCAGTATCCATCCCTGTAGCTCCCATAAATCTTTAGATTCCTATTGCTCAAGCCATGGCTACTAACAGGATGAATGCCATAATTGCTGCCAGATATACACCCCTATTCCTACCTATAGGTTTTCATGCACTCCCAACCACATATTACATGAAATATTTACCAAGATATAATGGGGAGGGTGATGTCACTGCCGAGGAACATCTGGTATCCTTTTACAGCTTTGCAGACAACTTTAACATTGACTATGAAGATGTGTGGATGAGGTTGTCTGTGTAGACTCTAGATGGGGAAGTAAGTAAATGGTTTCAGGGTCTTCCTCTAGCCTCCATCGCAGATATTGAGGCATTAGATGCAGCTTTCATAAAGAAATGGGGAGATAGGAGATATTATCTCTACTACATCACTGAGTTTGGGGCTCTAAAGAGAAAGAATGGTGAATCTATTTTAGACTTCACCAAGAGATTCAATAAGATGTATGGTATAATTTCATATGAGATCAAACCTGTTGAAAAGTCAACAAGAAACAAGTGTCTAATTTACTTTACCCTTAAATAAATTGGACAATAAATATTAATTTATTATTTCATTCATAACTGAGTGAGTTGGAGTTGTGACAAAATTATAAGTGTAGTTAAGTGACTTAAGCTCAGTTGTACTAATTGTAACTAAACTTGCACTAGTGAGAGTTCAGTGAATTAATTATTCATTAATTCACAATCAGTGAACTCACATGCAACTGAAGGTTCACCATGATTAACTACATGCATGTCAAATCCATTGGAGACCCAGTTGAGATAACATGTGAAAGGGACAGTCTGGCTATCAGTTGTGATTTGAGTGAAGTGCACTCATGCAATCACACATGCAGTGGATATGCTTATGAACATGTGCAAACTAGGCAATTTGTATTCATTTTGTGAGAATTCTAATTGCAGAGATTGTGCAGAGGAGGCTGGATGTCTGGACATAGAGAATTGGCACATGTATTTTTTGATTTGTGTATGACAGTGTGAGACGATTGTATTGTACTGAGAGCTCTTGTATTAGAGTTTTGTATGAGATTGTTTCATGATTCATGATATACATAATATATGATAGTGGGGCTTTTTAGCTTTATGCTTTCCCGGTAAAACTTTTGTGTTATGTGCTCTTGATATTTCACTTTGTGATCGTGGTTTAGATTTCCACAAGAATAATAGTAGAAGAGATTATGTATTTAACAGTGGCATATAATTGTTAGATCAGGAGAATAGTAGGAAATACTTAATTTGTATTGAAATTTCTACATGGTATCAGAGCCACGGAGCCATGGAAAGTGAGGTGAGGAAATAATAGTATTTTCGCAGGTCCCATCTCTAGTAGGGTGTGAACTTTGGTACTGAAAACTACGCAAATTTCTAGGAGAAAAAATTCTCGCACCCTAATCAAAGGAGAGGTGTGAACTTCATTGAGATTCTTATAGGCTGCTTAAGGGAGAAGTGTGAACTTCCCTCACCCCACAGTGGAGTACAGTGCGAACTTTCCTAGAAGGTTCGCAGGGTGTGAACTTCCTCAGAGAGTTCACAAGCTAGACACTGGTAGGGTGTGTACTTCCCTTAGGCTACTCTCAAGTGGGGTGTGAACCTCACAGGGCAAGAGGAATTGCAGTAGTTGAGTTTGTGGTTGGATAACATTCAAATTTATAGGATTTTCTTGGTGCGACAGTTGATTCAAGATCAAAATGTCTTTCAATGGATTGAGGTTGGAGTATGCACTCGAGGGTAGATCGAACTACATTGCTTGGAAGGACAAGATGGAAGCAGTACTCGAAGACAATCGCTTGAAGGATTACATTGACAGAGATGTTCCTAAGCCGAATGTGACAGATACCGAAAATCTTGATGCATGGAAAAAGAAAGTGGCAAAGGTGAGGAGGATTTTGTTGCAGGGAGTACGAGACCACATTGTCTCAAGTCTCCATGGGAAAACCACACCACATGCAATGTGGAAGGTTTTGATGGATTTGTTCCAAAACAGTTGAGACCATAGGAAATTGGCGCTCAAAGATAAACTCAGGAAGATCAAGATGGAGAAGGGCGACACCATTCCAAAATATCTCACAAAGTTTTTCCAACGTCGGGATGAGCTTGGAAGTGTCGTAATAAGAATTTTTGTTGATGATTTGGTGATCTTGGCGCTCCTAGGACTTCCCAAGAGTTGGCATAGTTATCAAGACTCTGTCAATGGAAGAGAAAAATTGTCAAATTGGGAACGACTATGGTTGGATCTAGTGCAAGAGGAGTTCAGGCGGAACACCATAGATGGATCTTCATCAAAGCGTGATGATGAAGAGGATTGTGCTTTGACTGCCAAGGCAAGGAAAGGGAAAGGGAAGAAATTCCATTCAAAATATGAGTCTAAAGTCAAGAAGTTGAATTTGTCCAAAGTGAATTGTTTTCACTGTCACGAACATGGGCATCTCGCTACTAACTGTCCACAGAAGAGGAAGAACAAAACGGTTGTTGGAGTTGCAACTGGTGAGGCTCTTGTCTCACAATTTGAACTTGACTTGGCTTTGATCGCATGCATGGCTTCAAGTGCATCGGGATCAATGTGGTATTTGGATAGTGGCACTTCCTTCCACATGATGGGAGATAAAGAGTCTTTCATTGACTTGGAGGAGAAAGATCTCAGAATGCATATAGAGATGGGCGACAATGGACGATATAGTGCAACTGGTATTGGTACCATTATCTTTTAGAGGGATTCAGGTAAACCATTTCAATTGAAAAATGTTATGCATGTTCTAGGTCTGAAGAAAAACTTGGTCTTAGTCGCAATATTGGAGGACAAAGGATATGATGTTGTTTTTAGTAGTGGAAAAGCCTACCTGCAACATAAAGCAACGGATCAAGTCAAGAAGATAGGGATTCAAGTTAAGAATCTGTACATGCTAAAGGTAGATGGTTGCAGTGCCATGATAGGAAAGGTAGAAAAAGTGGTGAGCCGGGATGAGGGAGAATTATGGCATATGCGATTGGGCCATCTTCATCATGGAGCCTTGAAGATCATGCAGTAGATATCTACTGGACTTCCAAGGGGAACACTTGCTCAGTTAGATCAGTGCAAGGGGTGCACCCTGGGGAAGTATGTAAATTCCACCTTTCATGAAAAGGAGAACCGTGCTTCGGTGATACTAGAGAGAATTCACACAGATGTGTGTGGACCATTCTCGGTTGCTTCAATAGAAAAACATAGGTATTATGTTATTTTTGTTGATGACTTTTCTCGTAAATGCTAGATATTCTTTATGCAGAAGAAGGATCAAACATTCTCAAAATTCTCTGAGTTTAAAGCTTTGGTGGAGAAAGAGTCGGGGAAGCAAGTGAAGGCTCTAAGGAGCGATAATGGTGGAGAATACATCTCTAACAAATTCAAAGACTTCTGTAGAAGAGAAGGAATTCGAAGAGAACTCATAGCACCTCATAACCCACAACAAAATGGGGTCACTGAGAGAAAGAACAGAACGATCGTGGGTGCAACACGAGTGATGTTGCATGATCAGGGCCTACCAATGCATTTATGGGTAGAAGCATGCAATACTATGGTTTATGTGAAAAACCATTGTCCTCATAGACTACTTGTGGCATGAGTACACCTGAAGAAGCTTTCAGTGGTAAGAAACCTGATGTTTCTCATTTTAAAATTTTTGGCTCATCTGTTTTAATGCATGTGAACAAGGATGCCAGGAAGAAGCTGGAACCGACTGCTGAAGTTAGGATATTTGTGGGGTACACAGAAACACCCCATAATTATCATGTGTATTTTCCGAACAGTAAGATGACTTTTATGCGACGGGATATAAAATTCGATGAAGGGAAAGCCATGCGGTTGTCGCTTGAGAGGGAGCTAGACTTGCATGCAGAAGAGGAACTGTGGGTTCCCAAAGATGAGTCTCAAGATGTGGATCAGCCACAAGAGGAGGTTCAGGGAGTGGAGGAAACCACTCAAGAAGAGCCATCCATTAGAAATGGTAGAAAGTGCACCACAGAAGCTGATAGATTGAGACTAGATGTTGGAGCCCCTATTTCACAGTGCAGATAGAGACAATCTCCTGATCGATTTGCTGGATACATGGCTCTCATGAGAAAATGTATTGTGATTGAACCATCTTCCTTTCAGGAAGCAGTGTAGGACCCCACTTGGTTGATGCGATGGTAGAGAATTATGAATCCATTGTCAAAAACAGTGCATGGTAAATTGTTCCAACACTGATTGATAAATCAGTGGTAGGTTCAAGATGGATCTACAAGGTAAAGAAAGTTGTTGATGGGAGTGTGGAGAAATACAAGGCCAGGTTTGTTGCCTGAGGCTTATCACAGATTGAGGGGATATATTATGATGATACCTTTGCACCCGTCGCAAGGTACTCTTCCATAAGATCCATCCTTGCACTCTCAGCGCAGATGGGCTGATGCATTCATCAGATGGATGTAAAAACTGCGTTCCTAAACGGGATCATTGAGGAAGAAGTGTACATTGAACAACCAGAAGGTTTTGAGACCTTTGACATAGAGTCACATGTGTGCAGACTCAAGAGAGCATTGTATGGGCTGAAGCAAGCACCCCGTGCTTGGTACACTCGGATAGACAATTATTTCACCGAATTGGGCTTCACCAAAAGTGAAGCGGATGCAAACCTATACCAAATTGTGGTGGAGGGTAAGCTTTTAATCATTGTTATTAATGTTGATGATTTAATATTGACTTGTGATGAGAAGTTGATACACTCATGCAAG
>JASDQU010374254.1:20768-33804 GCA_032191745.1 Picea mariana | reverse complement strand
TTGCCTTGTGTTTGAATTGTTCATAGAAGTTCCTTTCCTTCCAAATAGTGTGTTCTAAGGTATTAGGTTCATCAAAATCAATTATGTCCCAGAAGGATTGATGCATCTCGCTAATAAATCGCTACATCTTCACATTTTCATCCTTTATGTAGGGAACATACCTATTCAACTCAAGAAATTTTTTGACATACTCATCTATGATGAGTTTTCCTAGATTGAGTTCATAAAAATCCTTAGTCTTTTCATCATAGTACCCTTCAAGCATGTGCTTTTTCTTGAAGTATTTCTCAAACTTCCTTCATGAAAGTTCTTTCTCATGGATTCCCTTTACATTCCTAAGGTCATCCCACCAAATGGAGGCCTTTCCATTTAGGTTGAAAATCTCTATTCAAGCCTTTATATTTTCAAAGTAATCATGGACTCTTAAATATTTATTTAAGACAATCAACCAAGCTTCTGCTTCTTCCCCATTTTTAATCTCCCCATCAAAAGTGGGTGGCTTGGATTTCTTAAATTCTTCAGGGTTATAGCACTTGGAATTCTTCTTCCTCTTCCTTCTCCTCTGGGAGTGTGAACCRGTCTCACTRCTGGAGAATTCCTTGGAGMTTTCATCYCCCTCACTAAAGGATCCCCTATATGAATCTTTGATGTTAGCATGCCTCTTAGTTTCRTGTTCGGTATTCTTAGGCATATSTCTATCCACTTTACTRGTTTTTAGTTGTAATACCCCAAGGTTGAGCCCYTGCTGAATCATATTTATGTTTATAGGCTAGTGAGCCAAGTGTTTATAAGATGGGAAGYTTATGTGTTTATTAGGCYGAAGAGCCTAGATGTTGAAGGCCAGGGAGCCTGATTTTGTATATGTAAATACTCACATAATTAATATAATAACATTGTTGCATGTAGACCRACCCCGAAGAAAGAGTTATGGGGGACTAAACTCCACTGGAAAGGGAAAGGGARGGGGGATAAGAGACTAGKAAAAAGGGCTAAGCTTGAGTGATTAACCACAAGYGAATATTATAATATATTTCCTCTAAATACTAAGGTTTATGAAATAAYCCTAGTTATCCAAAGTTCCTTTGGGAGAGGAACGAACTCCAAATGGAGTGGATCGAGCTCCCAAGAGAGCCATGTGTCAACCTTGGCACATGCAGTTTTATGTGGGAATSATTCATTATGTGGGTTCACTCTGACATTCTTTCCATKCTCCCCATTCATGCAAGAATGGAGACACTAAGCATTCATGCAACCAACCACTTCCTCCATGATTTTACCTCTGTGAGCTCTTTAACTTGCAACCCTGTGAAACTGACACTTACTTTTCTTGTGAAGCATAGCGCATTTGTATTGTTCCTAAGCCATATTTCACCCTAGAAATTTTGGTTTTTATTCACACATTTTTCTCTAGAATGGTGTGACTTATTGTCATTGCTAGAGCTATACCCGATTTTATGGGGTGAATACCCTGACTGGATTGGCCTGGGAGTTGGACTGAAGAAGAAGGTTATCAAGCTTGTGTGAAAATCTCTCCAAATGAGAGAGGTTTCTAGGGAAGTGATTTTCCTATAGGGATCCTCCCGATAGTTGTAGTTCTATGAGACTTCCTGTCTGTCATGTTGTTGATTCACTGGAAGGGGAGTGGGGAAACCAAAGGACTATCGAGGAGAGAAGGGGCACACTCCCTAGGGTGGGACAAGCATGTGGGGAATGAGGGACTATAATTTGTGGATGTGAGTGGACTCTTGGGGGACATAATACTTCTTGGAGACTTTGTAACCTAAACCTATCCTAGGATTCCCCTTACCCTGGGTGGAGTTTAGTCCCATCTTAGGGGTGACCCACCACTGATAGTTTGGAACAGCATGGTCTAAGGCTGGAAGGTTCGTGGAAGGTCTACATGTATTTGGTGGCCTTCATAAAAAGATAAGTACCATTTCTATGTAAATTTTATGTTGTGCATCATGTTTCACAAAGAGATTTGTCTTCCCAAACCCAACAGGTCTATGCCTAGGCATGGACAATTTTGACTATCAGAAACAGAGTGAGAAGTTTTTATTTTAAGTAACATTGCCCAACAAAAGGCCTAGGACACTACAAATTGGTATCATATCTTGAACATAGAATATTTATAGTAGCATGGCATAGCTTGGGTGGCCTCGGGACACTACAAATTGGTATCAGAGACCAAGGTTTCAACATTGAACCTGGATAGGCCATGAACGTGGAATTTGGAGTAAAAATTACAAAAGGATTTGATGTACAGAGTGATAGAGCGACGTTGAGAAAGATAATGGGTTGTAATGGAAATATCAAGATGTATAACGGTTTGAGAAAATAAGTAGAGAAAAGAGACCGCGATAAGCATGGGTTTGGAACCAAAAAAATTAAATTTGAGCTATAGAATATGTTCGGAAGAGGGTGAACCCTTCACAACCTTGATATTTGGAAAAAGGAGCATGGTCGTTAAGCACCGAAGTCATATGGAATTTTCCACTCCATATGTTTTAATTTCTTGTCGTAAAAGATGAAAAATCCATAGAGCTCTGAAGTTCCAAAGTGGATCTATGTTGTAGATCACTGGGAGAAGTGCTTGATCGATGAGTTTTAATTTTTTGTTGAGAAAGGGGACGAAGCATGAAGCTTCAAAGTCCCAGAGTGACGTGGCATGATGACATCACCTAGGGTGACATGGAACTACTCTAAGCATGCAATGTGTCACTTGATCAATCTATGTGTATGATGCAGGAGTGACAAACTTAATTTTTATTTTTTTTATTGAAACACGTGCTAAAACACGCTGCTGAAACACCTGGTTGTAGCTTATAGGTGTTGTTACATAGTGTTGACTCATGTAATAGATGTTTTTTGTTTTTTGAATCACTCCACTGCGTGGACCCCATAAAAGTTAAGAGGTTCAAGAATTCGACAAATTGGACGTTTGGACGAAATAATGGATGGTGAAGGAAGAACTTCTAGATCTTAGAAGTCCCAAAGTTCTAGAGATTGAAGTCTCAAAGTCCAGAACCAATCCAGACCATCTATTTCCAGGGACGCGTGTCTGTAAATTAAGCAATATTCAGAGTTTAAGTAGTCTAGGGGTTGTGTGGTGTTCAACAATGAAATCCTCTGAAGTTCTAGAGCAACAGAGTGACATCTACTTGATTCGAAAGTTCGACATTCGGGATTTATAAGGTGTGCTAGAATGGAATCTCCTGAAGTCCGAAGTGCTGAAGTCTCGAAGTACCAGATATGATGTGGCATGATGATGTCACCTAGGGTGATGTCGACCTACTTGAAGTCTGCCACATGTCACTTGTTTTTGTACTTTTGACATGGATTTATGAACATTTGGGAGTTGACATGTGTCACCCCTTAGATTGGGCCATGTGTCTTCTTATTCTGTTCTGCCACATGGCACCCCTCTAGTGTGTGGTTGCTAACGAAGACTCCAAGAGTTCGCTAATTCATAAATTTGGGAGGAAATGCAATATGGAGCCTTAAAAATCCTGATGTCGGGAGTCCCGGAGCTCCTGTTGACCATAGAGATAAATCGTGAATGAGGACCATTGATCAGTGCATCCTCCGAGTATTGAAATCCAATGTTTGGGAGGTTATAGGTGTGTTGGTGTAAAGTTTACTGAAGCCCGAAGCTCCGAAGTCATAGAATGTCAAAGTGACGTGACATGCTGACATCACCTAGGGTGATGTGGACCATTGTAAGAATTTCATGTGTCAATTTTCTTCATGCCTTTGGTATGTGTGTTGTACCAATGAGAACCATACATGTGCCTACCATTAATTGGACCACGTGTTACCTGTCAGTTTGGCCATGTGTACACTCCTTGTTTTTGACACCTAGCACCCTCGTTTGATGTGTGATTATTGATAATACTCTGGATGTTTGGATATTTGGCATTCAGAGGAAATGGATTGTGATGAAGGTAGATCTCCCAAATCCTGAAGCTCCGAAGAAGTGGTTGTTCAAAATTTCACCAGTTCAGCATTCGGAGGGAATGCAAGGAGGTGAAAGGAAAACCTCCAAATCCTGAAGTTCCAAAGCCCTAGAGACCCGCAACACAGGATAAGTTCCTTGCAACCAACACTCAGTCACAACGCATGGTCACATGCATTCAGGGGCCGAATAAAAAGGGCTAATGCCCAAAAAGTTATTTTGAAAACATAGAAGGGCTTAAAGAAGGAGATCGTGAGGTTCTTGATTGTATAGACCTGAACCGAGCAAAGAAAATAAGGCCTGTGAACCTGAATAAAGGATCCAACATGGATCCAAGAGCCAATTTGGCTCTAATATGGAAGAATCCATGTTCAGGGATTGCATAACTAGAAAGACAAATTGTTCAAATATCCATAAAGTTTTTCTCAAAACTCAGAATTGAGCATGGAAACATGCATTGAAAAGGTCTTGAATAGTAGAAGATAACTATTCACCCATAAATTGGATCTGAACTGTCAATTTCTCAAGAAATCAACAGAAAATAAGTCTGATGTATTAATAAATCATAATGGTTTGTATTTTAATGAAATTATTGAGAACAATTAGCATGACAAAGTTATGTTGGCTACACATTTTTGCAGAATTAATAGCTGTCAGAATGGAACAGAGTTATCAAAAAGTGCAGAGAGATGGATGATTCACAAGAGTATTATAGTAAGGAATATGAGATCAGAGGAATGAATGTCCATTTGGGTATGGATGGAACAAACTCCAATGGACATGGATAAGGAAAGGATGATAACATGAATATGGTAGAGACCATTAAAAATTTGCAGAAAGATGTCCAGAGTCACAAGTCTGATAATGAAAGGATTATGAAGACCAACAAACAATAGGAAGAATTCAACATAAAGTTAATACAAATCCTAGAAAGAATTGAAGATAAGTTGGATAAGGAGAGTGTCTCCGACAAATTAGGAATCCAGATGATCCCTAAGGGAAAAGGAAGATCAAGGAGTGGCAACAGACATCACCATCAACACAAGGACATTCCAATAGGAGAGCACATAGAAAATCAAGTCCATCCCCTTTCAGAGACCATAAGAGTTCTAGGGTGGATGAATTGAGAGGAGAAATGAACAATATCAAACCTCCTACTTTTTATGGAGAGAACAAGAAATATGAATATGTCGAGACATGGTTGTTGGGCATGATAAAATACTTCCNCCACATGGCACCCCTCTAGTGTGTGGTTGCTAACGAAGACTCCAAGAGTTCGCCAATTCATAAATTTGGGAGGAAATGCAATATGTAGCCTTAAAAATCTTGATGTCGGGAGTCTCGGAGCTCCTGTTGACCATAGAGCTAAACCGTGAATGAGGACCATTGATCAATGCATCCTCCGAGTATTGAAATCCAATGTTTGGGAGGTTATAGGTGTGTTGGTGTAAAGTTTACTGAAGCCCGAAGCTCTGAAGTCATAGAATGTCAAAGTGACGTGACATGCCGACATCACCTAGGGTGATGTGGACCATTGTAAGAATTTCATGTGTCAATTTTCTTCATGCCTTTGGTATGTGTGTTGTACCAGTGAGAACCATACATGTGCCTACCATTAATTGGACCACGTGTTACCTGTCAGTTTGGCCATGTGTACACTCCTTGTTTTTGACACCTAGAACCCTCGTTTGATGTGTGATTATTGATAATACTCTGGATGTTTGGAGATTTGGCATTCAGAGGAAATGGATTGTGATGAAGGTAGATCTCCCAAAGCCTGAAGCTCCGAAGAAGTAGTTGTTCAAAATTTCACCAGTTCAGCGTTCAGAGGGAATGCAAAGAGGTGAAAGGAAAACCTCCAAATCCTGAAGTTCCAAAGCCCTAGAGACCCGCAGCACAGGATAAGTTCCTTGCAACCAACACTCAGTCACAACGCATGGTCACATGCATTCAGGGGCTGAATAAAAAGGGCTAATGCCCAAAAAGTTATTTTGAAAACATAGAAGGGCTTAAAGAAGGAGATCGTGAGGTTATTGATTGTATAGACCTGAACCGAGCAAAGAAAATAAGGCCTGTGAACCTGAATAAAGGATCCAACATGGATCCAAGAGCCAATTTGACTCTAATATGGAAGAATCCATGTTCAGGGATTGCATAACTAGAAAGACAAATTGTTCAAATATCCATAAAGTTTTTCTCAAAACTCGGAATTGAGCATGGAAACATGCATTAGAAAGGTCTTGAATAGTAGAAGATAACTATTCACCCATAAATTGGATCTGAACTGTCAATTTCTCAGGAAATCAACAGAAAATAAGTCTGATGTATTAATAAATCATAATGGTTTGTATTTTAATGAAATTATTGAGAATAATTAGCATGACAAAGTTATCTTGGCTACACATTTTTGCAGAATTAATAGCTGTCAGAATGGAACAGAGTTATCAAAAAGTGCAGAGAGATGGATGATTCACAAGAGTATTATAGTAAGGAATATGAGATCAGAGGAATGAATGTCCATTTGGGTATGGATGGAACAAACTTCAATGGACATGGATAAGGAAAGGATGATAACATGAATATGGTAGAGACCATTAAAAATTTGCAGAAAGATGTCCAGAGTCACAAGTCTGATAATGAAAGGATTATGAAGGCCAACAAACAATAGGAAGAATTCAACATAAAGTTAATACAAATCCTAGAAAGAATTGAAGATAAGTTGGAATAGGAGAGTGTCTCCGAAAAATTAGGAAGCCAGATGATCCCTAAGGGAAAAGGAAGATCAAGGAGTGGCAACAGACATCACCATCAACACAAGGACATTCCAATAGGAGAGCACATAGAAACTCAATTCCATCCCCTTTCAGAGACCATAAGAGTTCTAGGGTGGATGAATTGAGAGGAGAAATGAACAATATCAAACCTCCTACTTTTTATGGAGAGAACAAGAAATATGAATATGTCAAGGCATGGTTGTTGGGCATGAGAAAATACTTCCAACATCATAATTATTCTTCTCATAAGGAAGGAAGAATTTCTATTTATCATTTGAAAGGAAAGACATCCATGTGGTGGGATCAACTTGTGCAGGTGCAACACATCAAAGAGAAGAATTTTACATGGAAGGAATTCAAGAAACATTTTGAGAAGAAATACTTGACCAAGAGGTATTAAGACAAAAAGATGAAAGAGTTCTTCCAACTTAAAATGGGAAGCATGACCATTGATGATTATGAAAGGATATTTTTAGAACTGTTGAAGTATGTCTCCTTCATCAAGGATCAAACGTTTAATATCCAGAGGTATCTGAGTGGGATTCCATATTTCATCAGTGATAAAATTCAGTATGATGATCCTAAAACTTTGTAGGAAACCATAACAAGATCCAAGTGATTATATTATCAACATAGGGGAAAGACTAATTTAGAAATATCTTGGGAAGACAAGAAGAAATTCAAGATGGAGAAGAGGAAGAAGGGGAACAAGCCACCCTTCTTAAGAAACATTTCTCAGGGACAACAAGCCCCTAAAGAGCCCAGAATGACTAAGATAGGTGGGAAAAGGCCAAGGCAGAAACCCATTCAATGTTGGGGGAAGATCATATGTATATATATATTCCACACATAAGTGATAAAGTGAGAGTTTTCCACAATGTACAACAAGTTGAAACAGTGGAGGACATGGGAAGAAGTGTTCCAAGGATATACATAGCCCTGGAAAACAAGCAAGCATAGTTTCAAACACACATGATTGAAGTAGAAGGTATGATCAATAAACATACCTTTACTATTTAATATATTCAGGAGATAGTCATATATATATAGATCCTAAGGTAGTGGAAAGATTGCAACTTCCAAGAATAAAGAATGGGAAATCTTGGCTGGTGCAACTGGCTATAGGAGCCAAGAGAAAACTTGTTGAGCTGGTTAAATCATGTCCAGTGGACATGAATGGGCTGGGTACCAAGGCATATTTGAACATCCTACCATTGGGATCATATGACTATATAATTGGTATGGATTGGTTGGAACAACACCATGTTGTATTATACTGTCATAACAAGGAATTTATTTTTTTTGAATGAGGAAGGGAACCCAAGAACATTCCAAGGAATTCCTAGGGTAGTTACTATCTGAGAGATCTCATCAATGCAGATGAAGAGTGTTACAGGAAGGGCTGCCAAATAATCATAGCTCATATGGAGGAATCACCTAAGGATAAGGTCCCAAATCTTGTGGATCATGCAATCCTAAATATTTTGAGGATGTGTTCAAGGAGATACCGGGATTACCTCCTAAAAGAGATGTTGATTTATCTATAAATTTGATGCCTGGAGAAACTCCAGTATTGAAGACTCCCTATCGGATGAGTACACCAGAGATGAAGGAGTTCCAAATGTAGATTGAAGAAATTTTGAAGAAGGGGTATATACGCCCAAGTGTGTCACCTTGGGGTGCCCCATTTTTATTTGTGAAGAATAAATATGGGACATTGAGGTTGTGTAATGATTTCTGGAAGTTAAACAAAGTAACTATAAAGAACAAGTATCCTTTTCCAAGGATTGAGGATCTATTTGATCAATTAAAGGATGCAAGGATATTTTCAAATATTGATCTCAGATCAGGATACCATCAAGTAAGGATCAGAGATGAAGACATCAAAAATACTACCTTCAGAACAAGGTATGGTCATTATGAATTCACAGTGGTGCCATTTGGGTTATCAAATGCACCAGTTGTTTTCATGTTCTTAATGAATGGTGTTTTCCAGGAATACTTAGACAAGTTTTTCATTGTATTTTTGGATGAAATACTTGTATATTCCAAGTCAGGAGAAATGCATGAGCATCACTTGAGGATGGTGTTACAAGTAATAAGAGAGAACCTGTTGTATTCCAAATTGAGAAAGTGCTCATTTTATCAGAACCGAATTCACTATTTGGGGCATATCATATCCGAAGAAGGGATAGCAGTGGACCCTGAAAATATTGAAGCTATTAAAGGGTGGACAAAACCTAAGAATGTGACAGAAGTCAGATCCTTCATGGGTCTAGATAGATACTATAAAAGATTCATTGTAGGGTTTTCGAGGATTGCTCACCCGATCACTTCCTTGCAAAGGAAGGGGGTGAATTTTCAATGGACAATAGAATGTGAAAGGAGCTTTCAAAAATTGAAGCAGTTGTTAATCAGTGCTCTAATTTTGAGGATTGATGATCCAAATGAATATTTCATAGTTTTCATAGATGCATGAAAATAAGGACTTGGTGGAGTCCTTAGTCAGAATGGTTTTGTGGTATGTTTTGAATCCAGGAAATTGAAAGAGCCTGAAAGGCTCTATGCCACTCATGATTTGGAGTTGGAAGCCATAGTGCATGCCTTGAAGAAGTGGAGGAACTAACTCATGGGAAAAATTTTTGAGATGAGGACAGACCATAATGGTCTAAAATATTTTTTTGATCAACCAACTTTGAATGCCAGGCAGAGTAGATGGTTAGAGTTTCTTTATGAGTATGACTTTGATATCAAGAAAATCAAAGGAAAAGAGAACAAAGTGGTTAATGCACTCAGTAGGAGAGTGAAAAAACTGCATTCTACAACCATTAGAATGTATCAAACTAATATTAAAGGAAGAATTTTTTAGGCTGCAAAAGCAGATTTGCAGTACATGGAGTTAGTAAAAAAATTACAGCAAGGTAAAATTCAGCAGAAGGTTGAGGATTATAAATGGGGAAATGATGAAATTGTCCTATACAGGAACATAATTTGTGTACCCAATTCTCATGAATTGAGGAGTATGATCTTGAAAGAGATGCATGCCATACCTTATGTTGGACACCGAGGATATTAGAAAACAATTGCAGCAGTCAAAAGCCAATACTATTGGCTGGACATGAAGAAGGAAATTTCTAAGTACAATGTTAAATGTCTAGAGTGTCAAAAGGTCAAGGTTGAGCATAGACACCCAGTTGGGTTACTGCAATCATTTCCCATTATTGAGTGGAAGTGGGAAGTGGTGTCAATGGATTTCATCACCAAATTTCCTAGAACAAGAAAGCAACATGATTCTATCATGGTAGTGGTGGACAAGCTTATTAAAGATGCCCATTTCATTCCAATGAATTTTACTCACAAGGAAACCAATGTTGTTGATATTTATATGAGGGAATTAGCATCCTTGCATGACATACCCAAGACAGTTGTGTCTAACAGAGACCCAAAGTTCACCTCAAAGTTCTGGAAGAGATTATTNGAGGAACTAGCTCATGGGAAAAAGTTTTGAGATGAGGACAGACCATAATGGTCTAAAATATTTTTTTGATCAACCAACTTTGAATGCCAGGCAGAGTAGATGGTTAGAGTTTCTTTATGAGTATGACTTTGATATCAAGAAAATCAAAGGAAAAGAGAACAAAGTGGTTAATGCACTCAGTAGGAGAGTGAAAAAAATGCATTCTACAACCATTACAATGTATCAAACTAATATTAAAGGAAGAATTTTTTAGGCTGCAAAAGCAGATTTGCAGTACATGGAGTTAGTAAAAAAATTACAGCAAGGTAAAATTCAGCAGAAGGTTGAGGATTATAAATGGGGAAATGATGAAATTGTCCTATACAGGAACATAATTTATGTACCCAATTCTCATGAATTGAGGAGTATGATCTTGAAAGATATGCATGTCATACCTTATGTTGGACACCGAGGATATCAGAAAACAATTGCAGCAGTCAAAAGCCAATACTATTGGCTGGACATGAAGAAGGAAATTTCTAAGTACAATGCTAAATGTCTAGAGTGTCAAAAGGTCAAGGTTGAGCATAGACACCCAGTTGGGTTACTGCAATCATTTCCCATTATTGAGTGGAAGTGGGAAGTGGTGTCAACGGATTTCATCACCAAATTTCTCAGAACAAGCAAGCAACATGATTCTATCATGGTAGTGGTGGACAAGCTTATTAAAGATGCCCATTTCATTCCAATGAATTTTACTCACAAGGAAACCAATGTTGTTGATATTTATATGAGGGAATTAGCATCCTTGCATGGCATACCCAAGACAGTTGTTTCTAACAGAGACCCAAAGTTCACCTCAAAGTTTTGGAAGAGATTATTCAGAGGGTTTGGAACAAATATGAACTTCATCACAGCTTATCATCCCGAGTCTGATGGGAAAATGGAAAGGATCAACCAAGTGATAGAGGATATGCTAAGAATTTACTTGTTGTACAAACCATCTAAATGGGAAGACTATCTACACTTGGTAGAGTTTGGTTAAAATAATGGGTACCAAAAATCTCTGAAGATGAGCCCATTTGACACACTTTATGGCAGAAAGTGCAACACACTAGTAAGTTGGGACAACCCAACTGATAGAGCAGTAGTTGGGCCCGAGTTGCTCAAGGAAATGAAAGATCAGATGTAAAATATTAAGCATAATTTAGAGGCTACTCAAGACAGGAAGAAAAGCTACACTGATAAGGGAAGAATTCACAAAGAATTTTGTATTGGTGATCATGTATTTCTGAAAGTGAAGGACAATAGAAGTTCCCTAAAGTTGGGAAATTGTTCCAAATTGGMAGCTCATTACTGTGGGCCATTTGAAATCCTAGAAAGGATTGGGCATGTAKCTTATATGCTTGCATTACCTACATCTATGACCATTCATAATGTATTCCATGTATAATTTCTTAATAAATATATACATGATGCTAATCATGTTATTCATTGGAATGTGATTCAGGTTGAGAAAKAAGACACTTTTYAAGTGCATCTGGTACGCATTTTGGACCATAAAATCAAKYAGCTATGGAATMGAGCCATCGATCTTGTAAAGGTCCAATGGACCTGGTAYGGTCCYGAGGATTCCACTTGGGAGCATGAAGAGTCCATGCGGGTAGAATACCCATATAGTTTTGAAKATTTTTGAAAATCTTGTTGTAATGTGTAAATATGATGCACTGAGGACAATGCATAAATAAGGGGAGGGGATTGTAATACCCCAAGGCCAAGCCCCTACTAAATTGTAATTATTTTTATAGGATGGTGAGCCAAGTGTTTATAAGCWAGGAATATTATGTGTTTATTAGGAYGGAGAGCCTAKATTTTGAAGRCCATGGAGCCTAATTTTGTATATGTAAATACTCACATCATTAATATAATGACATTGTTGTGTGTAGACGAACACGAAGAAATAGTTATGCGGGATTAAAATCCACTAGGAAGGGAAAGGGAAGGGGGATAAGAGGCTAGGAAAAAGGGCTAATCTTGAGGGCTTAACCCCAAGGGGATATTATAATATATTTCCTCTAAATACTATGGTTTGGGAAATAACCCGAGTTATCCTAAGTTCCTTTGCGAGAGGAACAAAATCCAAATGGAGAGGAACAAGCTCCCAAGAGAGCCATGTGTCAACCTTGGCACATGCAGTTTTATGTGGGAATCCGTTGTTGTGCGGGTTTTCTTTGACATTCTTTCCATGCTCCCTATTCACACAAGAATGAAGACACTAAGAATTCACGCAGCCAAAAACTTCCTCCATCATTTTACCTTTGCGAGATCTGTAACATGTAACCCCATGAAGCTAACCCGTAATTTTCTTGTGAAGCATACAATGTCTGTAGTGTGCCTAAGACATATCGTGCCCTAGCCATTTTGTTGTTGTTTCCCATGTTTTTCTCTAGACTGGTGCAACTGACTATCATTACCAAAGCTATACCTAATTTGATGTTGTGATTACCCTGACTGGATTGGCCTGGGAGATGGACTGAAGAAGTAGGTTGTCAGGCATGTGAGAAACTCTCTTCAGGTGAGAAAGGTTGTTGGGGATGTGATTTTCCTAGAGGGATCCTCATAGAAGTTGTAGTGCTCTGAGAATTCCTGTCTAGCCTGTTGCGAAAGCCGTGGAAGGGAGTGGGACAGCCAAAGGACTGTCGAGCAGAGAAGGGGAAAACTCCCTAGGGTGGGACAAGCATGTGGGGAATGAGGGACTATAAGTTGTGTACATGAGTGGACTCTTGGGAGACATAATCCTTCCTGGAGGCTTTGTAACCTCATCCTAGCCTAGGATTCCCCTTACCCTGG
>JASDQU010374253.1:152626-166684 GCA_032191745.1 Picea mariana | reverse complement strand
ACAGAATACATAGAGACATTTTCATGAGGAAACCCATAAAGGGAGAAAACCTCTTCTTCTTAGGATGTCAATCAAGATCCAACTTTCATGTACATCATAGTCTTTGAGAACCAGCTCAAATATGAGGCTACAACCTCTGATAGCAAGCTACAACTTGCAGAGAGCACCAACTCTTAGATTTCTCTAGCACCTACTAGATGAAACCACCAACTCCCAAAATATCTTCTAGCACCAACTAAAATTTAGAGGACTACAATCCTCTCTAGCACCACCCTGCCACCCTTATTGAATCTTACAAAACTTATTTACTTAATCTGTCTCTAATCTGATCTGTTACAACTCAATGTCTCCTCTTCCTTCTTCATCTTCTATGTCATGTTCCACTTCTGCATATTTTTGCTTCTATGCTCTGTGAATCCATTGCACTCTTCTTCATCTATGCTCCGCTCTTTCTCCTCCTACACACCACTACATATTTGTTCATATTTTCTTCTTCATTTTATTCTCTATGCTCCATCTTCATTCTATGCAGTGTGCCTCTTCTGTGATCTTTAGCTCCTACGCACCACTCCCTTCTATGTGCATGAATAACTATCTAAAAAAAACTCATCTCTTCTCTGTTCTACATCTTTTTATCACGCCAAGTCCTCTGTCAGATAATACTCACAACTCTTCATCTTATCTGGTGTTTATCCTAAGTCTCTTTCGATCCTCTGGAAGTTACAGTCGATCATTTTGATTCATTGATGGCAATCAGTCGTTTTCTAGTAGTGGAGTTAGATGTGCAACTAGGAGTGGGTTGGCCCTTCCATCTATATAGTAGATTCAAGAAAAAACATGAGAAAGTGGAAAAATACCCTGGATTGAGTGTCTACTCTATAAATTATGACCAAAATACCTCAATAGATGCCTCAAATTCCAAGGCACCCTCACCAAGAATGCCATGTCATCCATCATTACCAATGTGTTGAAAACCATCTAAAAAATATGTCAATTGTTGGAAATCCAAGGAAGAGGAGAGCGCTCACCATGATGAAATGTATATACCATCAAGTATGACCATAGGACCATGATAGACACCAAAAATCCTAGGGCGCTCTATCCAATTATAGTGATCCATCAACTGTGCCAAAATCAACCCTTGAAACCCTAAGTTGTTGAAAAATGCATAAAGGAAGTGAGTGTTTCACATGAATAGTTGTCTATCTCATAAAGTATCATTGTAGGTGTACAATAGACACTCCAAGAGCTAGGGTTCTCCATCACAACATTCCAATAGCACATCATCATGAAAATCCTCATCAAACCCCCCAAGATGCTCCAAAGTATGCCAAGGAGATGAGCGCCTATTTTTTCTAATATCATTATGAAAGTATAATACACCATGCATAACCTTAGGGCTCCCTCACCAAGAGTTTACGATTACCCCAATCATGTTAATGTTGCTTGAAGGCCTAGTTAGCTCCACAAAAACGACAAGTAATATGCAAGAAGTCCAAAGGAGGTAAGTTCTCTACAAAATCCATTGTATATCACATCAAGTATCATCATAGTAACTCAATAGACATGTTGCAAGTCAGGGTGATCTCCTACAAGCATCAAGTATCATGCATCTAGTGGCAAGTAGGTGAGTGCTCCATGGAATCCATTGTCTATTTCATTAAGCTCCATCATAAGAGTAAATAGGCACGTAAAATACTAAAGTGATTCATAGAATCATATCTCATCATACCACACCAACAATTTAAGAAGCAACACCATGAAGTACCAGCACCACAAGCAAGTTGCTCCAAACCCCCACATTGTCACAGTCTAGCCATTCTCTATGCTATCATCGTTTCTTTTCTTGCCATCAATGACAAGCACACTCTTTCTATAAACATGCCAACAATCATAATTTATGCTTCATGATTACCCAAGTTAGTAAGATGATGATTCAAGTCAAATCCATCTAAGAATGTAAAAGGAAAAATTTTGTTGAGCGCTACAGGAACTTCCACATGTCCCTAATTGTGATAATTTCGAGCACCATTGGGAGACTTGGAAGTCATGGATTGTCCTACAAGGATGAATGAAGATTCCAAATAGTTAGAAATTACCCAATAGACAGCCACAACATGAGAGGGTAGGGTATTTTCACCTGTACATGTCTTATGTCAAAGATGTCACGCAGATGAGGTTTCTTCAAATAAGTTCCTTTAAAATTTGGTGCATTATTCGTTACTACTGCAGCTGGTCAATTTTAATTTTCATCCATGGAGCTAGAAAATCCCCTATATTTCTCATTGCACAACAGACATATCCTTTTTTTTTTTCCAGAAAAGATTCTAACTTTCTGGTTGTGATAGTTAAGAAGGGAGGTCTAACAGTAAATAAAAAGACTCCTATAGGAAAAGATAGAGTTGCTACAAGAAAAAAGGGTAAAAAGAATAAGAAAGGCCCAAACCCTGCGATCAGATCTTAAGGAGATCATCCCAAGAGAATGAAAACTCATTCTCAATCCCTGCAGATGAAAATAAATAGTTTGGATTTGCTGGCAGAAGAAATTACATCAGTTTTTCAAGGAGATCTTCCAGCTTAAGAATTCCACCTCCAATGCAAATCCTAAACTATGACTGAAAATGATAGATAACAGAAGAAACCTTTTTTTTTTCTTGTATCTAAGGTTTCATTCCTAATTTTTTTATGATCAGTTGTAACCTGGGCAAGGAAAGGAGTTGAAAACGTGCAAAACTAGTTTTTTGTATGTCGCTACAAGAAGTTCTCGCAGCTCTCCACACAGAAAACATGGGATTTTCTGGAAATGATTGTTTTTGCAGTCAATTTCAAACTCATAATATGACCATATAGAGAGGTATTTTGAAAACATAAAAGAGGTTTTTCTCAAGAATGAAATGATATCAAGAAACCTCCCTCAATTCTTACACAAGTGTCATGGTTTGGGAGATACAAGCAGATCTTTACAACTCATTTTTCAAATTTGAAAATACATGAATTTTCTTGTTTTAGTCATCTTCTTTGGGCACAGATTACGAGGCAATGGAAAGGTATTTTGAAAAATGGAAATAGGTTTTTCTCAACAACAATCTAATATAAAAAAAATCCCTCAATTTTTACACAAGTGTCATGGTTTGGGAGATACAAGCAGATCTTTACAACTCATTTTTCAGATTTGAAAATATAGGAATTTGCATGTTTTAGTCATCTTCTTTGGGTATAGATTACGAGGCGATGGAAGAGTATTTTGAAAAAATGAAAGCGGTTTTTCTCAAGAACAAGCTACTATACAAAAACCTCCCTCATGTTTTACACATGTGTCATTCTTTGAGAGATACAAGCAGATCTTTACAACTCATTTTTCAGAAATTCACCATATGTTGTGAAATGGGATAGATAGCCCTTAGTTCGATTCCACATGTGCCAAGATGAGGTGTCAAGTCAAGAAGACACGTGGATGTTCAAGGAGGATATTTTTTCTAAATATCCTCAAATATTTGATTTGATTTGAATGCATTTAATTATTTAAATGTCAAAACCTAGATTTTAGGTATGGGACTAATTTTCCATATTTTTTGTAATCTTGTTGATATGACTAAGTGAAAATTCAATCCTAAGAGGTGTCATATATGTCTATTTTTAGTAGATCAGATACAAGATTCGAGGATATAGTTTCTATCTCATAGATCTATAAATCCCATGGAAAATCATATGTAAAGGAGAGAGGATTCAGTCTGAGGGACTGAGGAGGAGCTGAGGATGGAAACTTGATATTATTTTTAGAACCTTTTTTTTCACTAGACCTCTATGTAAAGATATCAGTTGAAAATGAAGCCAATGATCAGTTTGTTCTATAATTCTGTGTAAATCATATTTTCTTGTTTCTCTGCTTGAATATGCTATGCTTCTATTGAGTATACGTACGCATTTTCTGTGATGAGAGGGTCGTTGTGTAGGGTATGTTGTAACCTTTTCCATAGAGCTATTTGAGTCTTTAATTCATGTTTATAAAGGTTTTATGAATGTTGAATTATTCCTCTACTATTAGACATATTGAAGAACATGATGTTTTTTTATTATCTTACAATTTTGTTTCTCATATTTCTTTATCACATCCTACTATCTCATTTTCTGATCTAGGTTTTATTAATATGATCTGATGCACATAGAAAGTTGGCACAAAAAGCCTAATCACAAGCCTCCATCTTTGATCCTACCACTCTCAAAAAATTTAAAATATAAACCCTTATTGAGCATTTTTTAAGCAAGGTGTGCTAGGATTGACTCAATTGCAGTCTCGAGTCGACTTCTAGCACTAACATATTTTGGTGTCATTGTCGGGGAATGAAGAACGAAGTAATCTTCCCTGGGAGAATGGCATCGATCATATTCTCTTCTTGATGGTGAAAAAGAAGTGAACATATATCAGAATGCATATCATTCACCTAGCAACTCCATAATATAAGACTCCACTGGAGGAAGAATCCTATTGATAGAAAAATGAAAGCACGAAATGGAAAAACAAGGTATCATCTCATTATATTTCTCCATGAAATTTTTTTCTTCTTTATCAACTCGTTCATGTCTTTCCCTTTGCATGTAAAGAGGATCTTCCTATGCTTTGTTTATTTAGATGATTGTAAGCCTACAAATCCATATTCTCCCCTCAGTAATGAAGATTTGTCCTCTTCATGCACTATTGACCTTGATTTTATCCCATCATGTGAACCTATTGAAAAAACTAAGGTCTATGTTTCAATTTATCCTGAAATTGACTCATATTGTAAACCTGTGGATTACGAAGTTGATACACCTTCTGAGGTCCTTGTTGAACCTTGCAATCAACCAGTTGACCTTTCTGTTCATCCTTCTGAAGTTTAATTAAGAATTAGAGAATTTTTTAAACCTCTTAAGATGCCTCCTGTCCTAAATGCTTACCCTCCCATGTTCTTTGAATACCTTCTTGTGTTTAAAGGAGACGATCATATTGCAGCTGAAAAACACATGGAAGATTTTGAGGATTTCATTAATAATTTCGAAATCATGCATGTGAGGATATTATTTTGAGGTTATTTTCCAAATCCTTGGTTGGGGATGCTGCTTTATGGTTTAGAAATATGAAGGCTTGTTCTATTTGTTCATGAACTGATTTTCATCATGTATTCCTAAGATATTGGGGTGAAAACAAATATGTTGATCAATATTTGATCGAACTTAATAATATGAGAAGACGAAAGGAAGAATCCATTGCTACATTCATTAGGAGGTTTCACAGTTTTTATTGCAGTATGCCTTTGGAGATTCGGCCTTCTGAAACAGCTGCCATGGTGTATTATACACTAGCTCAGCATCCTAAGTTGTTCCTTTATCTTAGAGAGAGGAAATCCTCATCCCTTGAACAAATGTTTACTAATGCTAAGGAGATCGAGGAGAATTTTCGAGCCTGTGGGAGGTTTCCAAAGCAGTTTTGGGATGAAAGTTTTGAAAAAAGTAAAGCTTATGAGCAACACAAATTAGATTTGGATGTAGATCAACTAGAAGAACGATATGGAAAAGAGGATTTTTATGAATAGAACTCGGATTTGGGACAAATTTCTGCATCATTTTCAGATTTCAATTCTTTCTTAGGTCTTGAAATTGATAAATATGAATTTTCTACTAATAAGAATGCAGATTTATATGCTCATAACTTATACCAACAAGGTGAATTTACAAATACAATTAACTATTTTTCTAGTTATGAGCCAAGAGATGATTGTGTTTATGAGGATGATCATGGGGGTCATTTTTCAAAGGATAATTTTCTTTGTGGAAGGTTTTCAGTTGATCATAGTAGGAACCCTTTTAATCCTACTACTGAAGTGTCACATGATTATTTTGTTAAGGAAACAACTGTTTCTCCAAAGCACTTGACTGTTCATACTGGAAATCAACAGTCTTTGTTTGTTTATGATTATCTCCATGATTATATGTTTTCAATTTTTGGTGCGGGATTTGTACAACATGATCAAATAAATTTGGTTTCTCCTTATTGTCATTGGAAAGGGTAGTTGTTGTTGAAGGAACAAGGAGGTCACCTTTTTCTCAGCAAAATAGAATTTAGGTAGTGGAAGTCATCTCATTCGGATCAACAAGTTTGTGATCTTGGTTTTGAATACCTAGTAGCACTAATGTTGGAGTCTTATTTTTTTAATTTTTTGAAGATTTCAGATTTCATCATATCACTGGAATTTGAAGGTGAGTATGGTTTTCCAAAGAATTTATGGTTGTTGTTATACCTTTTTTGTTATCCGTTAATCAGTTGTAGACATGTGATTCTATCATTTTTGAAGCTACTTTCATGGCTGCTATGGAAATTTTCTTTTACGTGAGAAAATTAGAGAGTTGGTTAGAGTAGAGTAGGGTAGGATGAATAATATTTGTTTCTGGGCATTTGGTTTGCTTTAGTTTGTACAGTATGGGTAGACTACAATATGAAATAGTATATTTTGTTTTTAGTAGTGTGTTTTCAGAATTTGAATAAGTTGCAAAGGTTTGGAAGGTAGTGAATAACTCCATAGCCCAATGAGTAAGGCACAGGTCTACAATTTCTTGGGGTTCCACAGGGAGAACTCCATCCCCCATGAAGCCATTTTTATCACCTATTTTCTTATGCTAATTCTCATCTCTCGTCTCTTAGTTTCTACATTTCAAAACAAAATTATAAGCCATAAATCCTAATCATTAGTTTGATTAAGGGTTCAAAATCTTATTAGGGGGTCAAATTAGTATTATGTTGAGAGAAATGAGGGATACTTAGCCTTGTAAAAATGGGATAGAGGAAATTATACACATGTTTGCATGATTGTTTGATGACATCATTAGCTTTAAATATTTTCATTTGATCTATATGTTATAGCATGATTTATGCTTTGTGATTACCCAAGTTAGTAAGCTACTGATTCAAGTCAAATCCATCTAATAATGTAAAAGGACAAATACTTTTGAGTGCTACAGGAACTTCCACATGTCCCTAATTGTGACCATTTCAAGCACCATTGGGAGACTTGGAAGACATGGATTGTCCTACAAGGCTGAATGAAGATTCAAAATAGTTAGAAATTACCCAATAAATAGTCACAACATACAAAGGTGGGGTATTTTCACATGTATGTTTCTTCTATCCAAGATGGCACATGGATGAGGTTTTTTCAAATCAATTCCTTACTCGTTACTACTGCAGCTGGTCAATTTTAATTTTCATCCACAGAGCCAACAAATCCCCTATATTTCTCATTGCACATCAGATATATCATTTTTCTACAAAAAAATTTATAGCTTTCTAGTTGCGATAGTTAACAAGGGAGGTTTGACAGTGAATAAAAAGACTCGTACAAGAAAAGACAGAGTTGCTACAAGAAAACAAGGTAAAAAGAATAAGAAAGGCCCAAACCCGATCAAATCTGAAGGAGATAATCCCATGAGAATGAAAACTCATTCTCAATCCCATCATACCAGAATGAATAGTTTTGATTTGCTAGCAGAAGAAGTTACATCAGTTTTTCAAGGAGATATTTCAGCTTAAGAATTCCACCTCGAATGCAAATCCTAAACTATGACTGAAAATGATGGATAAAGGAAGAAACATTTTTTGTTTCTTGTATCTAAGGTGTCATTCCTCTTTTTTTTATGATCAATTGTAACCTGGGCAAGGAAATGGGTTGAAAATGTGCAAAACTAGTTTTTTGTATGTCGCTACAGGTAGTTCCCGCAACTCTCCACACATAAAACATGGAATTTTCTGGAAATGACTCTTTTTGCAGTCAATTTCAAACTCATACTATGACCATATGGAGAGGTATTTTGAAAAACTAAAAGATTTTTTTCTCAAGAATGAACGCATCTCAAAATACCTCCCTCAGTTCTTACATAGGTGTCATGGTTCGAGAGATACAAGCAGATATTTACAACTCTTTTTTCAAATTTGAAAATACATGAATTTTCTTGTTTTAGTCATCTTCTTTGGGAACATATTACGAGGCGATGGAAAGGTATTTTAAAAAACTAAAAGAGATTTTTCTCAATAACAATCTCATATACAAAAAATTCCCTCAGTATTTACACAAGTGTCATGGTTTGAGAGATACAAACAGATCTTTACAACTCATTTTTCAGATTTGAAAATACAGGAATTTTCTTGTTTTATCCATCTTATTTGGGCACAGATTACAAGGCGATGGAAAGGTATTTTGAAAAAATGAAAGACGTTTTTATCAATAACAAGATAATATACAAACACCTCCTTTATATTTTACACAGGTGTCATTATTTGGGAGATACAAGAAGATATTTATAGCTCATTTTTCATAAATTCGCCATATGTTGTGAAATGGGACAGTTATCCCTTAGTTCGATTCCACATGTGCCAAGATGAGGTGTCAATATAGGAAGACACATGGATGTTCAAGGAGGATATTTTTTCTAAATATCCTCAAAGATTTGATTTGATTTCAATGTATTTAATGCTTTAAATGTCAAACCCTAGATTTTAGGTATGGGATTTATTTTCCAGATTTTTTGTAATATTGTTGATATGACTAAGTGCAAATTCAACCCTAGGAGGTATCATATATGTATATTTTGAGTAGATCAAATCCAATATTTTTGGATCTAGTTTCTATCTCATAGATCTATAAATCTCATGGAAAATCATATGTAAAGGAGAGAAGATTCAGTCCGAGGGACTAAGGAGGAGTTGGGGATGGAAACTTGATATTATTTTTGAAACCTTTTTTTTTACAATACCTCTATGTAAAGATATCAGCTGCAAATAAATCCAATGGTCAGTTTGTTCTATATTTCTGTGTAAATCATCTTTTCGTGTTTCTCTGCTTGAATATGTTATGATGTTATCGAGTATACGTACGCATTTTCTGTGTTGAGAGGGTTGTTGTGTAAGGTATGTTGTAACCTTTGACACGGAGCTATTCGAGTCTTTATTTCATGTTTAGAAAGGTTTTTTGACTGTTGAATTATTCCTCTACTCTTAGACATATTGAAGAACATGATGTTTTTTTATTATCTTACAGTTTTGTTTCTCATATTTCTTCACCACATCCTACTATCTCATTTTCTGATCTAGTTTTTATTAACGTGGTTTGACTCACATAGAAATTTGGCACAAAGAGCCTAATCACAAGCCTCTATCTTTAATCCTACCACTCTCAAACATTTTAAAATCTAAACCCTTATTGAGCATTTTTGAAGCAAGGTGTGCTAGGCTTGACCCAATTATAGTCTTGAGTAGACTTCTAGTGCTAATACTAAGTACTTCTTGCTGTTATTATAAACTTTTATCTACAGCCATTAAGGTTGCAGAAACCCTAACACATTTTCATTAATAACTCACTTTTCAACCATTGGAATTTACTAAAAGTTTGCAACAATAATCTACTAATCTAAGTGCATCTTTTAGGTGGATTCTTTGTAAACTTTAGTGGTTGAATTTGTTTCTCTTAAAAAAAATATTCTACATACATAAAGCTGCAATTACATCTCTACAATACTATTTTATTACATCCTTGTTTCATGCTAAATTCTTGATCTTTCATTCTTGGGTTAAACTAGTATCTACTAGCTTGTCTCTTGCTTATTCAACCAGACTTTTAGCATCTTTATTTGCATCTCATACTTTATTCTTGTTTGTGATATATAATATTGTTTACTACTGAAATTAGGGACAGAAATATTAACTTCTTTGTCCACCTAACATATTTTGTGCATACTTGGATTTCCTTATGTCTCGAGAAGGTACAAATCACCCTTTGCAGAAACTCATACCTCTCGAAAACCATTGGCTACCCTCAAGACTCTTTCCCAAGTATTTTTCACACTTAGCATCTTGACCTATAGGGGATACACTTCCATCATACCACTTTTCATCTCATTCCCCCCTAGGATCATCAGGATTCCCCCCCTGAGGTGATTACTTCATCTCTAAAGTGATCGGAATACCTGCCTAAGTTGAAAGTGGGTAGGTGTTCTCTTAATTGTCTCCATTTTGTGGTTGAGTCAAGATTTTCCCAACCTACAACTTCTTCGATAACATAGGTGACTTTTTTGTTGTACATAGTGTCATTAATGTATTGTCATTGATGTCAAACAGTATAACAATATACAGAGTTCATATCAAATAAATATATGTAGTATAACAGTTAGAAAAGAATGTCAAACAGTATGCACAGATCAAATATTGTATTAGACCATGTAGAGATTAAAGCTTAGGAGGGTTAGAGATTGAAGATCAGAATCTCATAAGAGATGATGCACATGAATCTCTGAAGGGAAAGAACAATGTTGTCATGGCATTCGGAAACATAGAATGAATTGGACGATGTGTTACAGTCTCATATGGTGTATTCTTGGAAAAATATAAGATAGATCACATGATATCACCTGATGAGGAAGTAAAGGCCTTTGAATTGGATTGTGATGGTAAACATGATCAATGGAAAGACTGAGCAGTCAATCAATGCAAAGGGAAAGGTGAGAAGCCTCAACAGTCGTCTGATCAAGAAATTGATGATGTTGATCTTCTCATGTAATGGGAATAATCCCACATTGGAAGTGCGAAAAATATTATGTGGGTTTATATAGACAACCCTCACTATACTTATTCGACGTGCAGTGCAAAGGTATGGTGGGGGACCTAGGTGCTTGGACTCCTCGAGAATCTCACCATCCTAGAGCCAGGGATGACCTGTCAAGCCCCCTACCTTTTGGTCAAAGCGATAATAATTGTCGATCTGATGACAAAGGATCTTGGTCGTGTTAGCGATATTTCTTGTCTCGGGATTAGGCGTACCCAGGTCTACAGTTTGCACGGGAAGCACCTGAGCATATCACGAGAGAGTCCCATTTTGTAGCAGCAAGTCAAGCAAGCGAGCGGGCAAAGTTTTTTCTTCAGCAGTCAAGAACCATCCTCAAAGCAATTCGATGGTCAGAATCTTACAGAGGAGATCGATAAAATCCCGTCAGCCGTTAGATCTCGAGAAGTTGCGCCGGGGTTAAGCCCTAGTGTGCAGAGGAGGAGTCCCGGGGGAGTCATTGAGGCTTCAAAGGGTAAGAGAGTTGAGACCTTTCAAGTCTCAAAATACCAACGGAGATCCTAGCCGTTGATCTCAATAGGACACGCGTCAGACATCAGGAGGAAAGTCAGGTTTCAGTTCATCGGAGAATCATAGTTTTCGAGGACAAGAAACTCTTGCATGTAGGAATTGCGATTCGCGATTTCCCTACTGGATGAGAACCGTCCGTCAGCAGGGACACGTGGTGAGAGATCCTGCAGAGTTAGGGATCAGGAAACTGAAAGTCCCGTGCACATGACAACGGGAATCGCGATATCCCGATACGCGATTTCCTGACGAAGTTAAGGACCATAGTGGGGGACAAGTGTCGGAAGGTCAATCCTTGTAGGGAGACAACGCCAAGTGGCATCGGCATATTGCAAACTCGGAGGTTCGTGAGTTGGAGACACAAAGATTTGCCTCCAGAGTTGCAAGATCGTGAGAAGCGATATCTCGGCAACCGCTGGTTAGCGTGTGGGACTGCAAGAGCAAGTGGAATACAGGTGGCAGGCTTTCGCGACGAGGAACGGACAGTTGACAGATCAACGGCCATGAGCCATCGGGGATCGAAGAATCGTGAGTCTAGAGGATGTGTCCACATTGACGTCGCAAACCCCGAAACCCCAATGGAAAGTTGTATGGCTGCGGTCATATGGTGGCAGGTCACATGGACCATTGTATAGCTCGGATGAGCTAGCGCGTAAGGTGCATCGGAGAATCAGAAATTGGGGAAACAATTTACACAGGGTCACAACCCATGGTTACTGGGGAAAGAAAAGTGCTGCATGAAAGAGGCCAAAGGCATCGGGTTTCAGTCACAGGGAGGCCCATCACAACCTCCAGTTGCCATCGGACCCGACCTCGATTCTGGTCTTCGCTTGGAGTAAATGAAAGCAGGAAGGGGTGGTTGAAACCTCTCTTCATTCATTAAGTGTGAAGTATGGAGATTCTAGTAAGCGGTCCGCTCGAGAGGGTCCTGTGTACCCATTCTTTCAGAAAATCCATGCCGAGTCCTCAACTAGACGGAGGAGGTATGCACACGCTAATTCTGCATTTACTAATTCAGCTACTCCCTCTGCGGGAGCCATGCGCAGTTAAGGTGGTGTTCGGCAAAGGATATCAGTATGAGTTTGACTGAAGGGACACAAAGCCTTGGGAGATTGGGCACGCCTCTGTTAGGCGTTCTTCTCTGAGTATATAGACTCAGTCTTTGTATTTTGTAAGCATCGATGGTAGAGTGCAACTCCCGATTGTAAAGTTTTAACAGATATCTTAGCTCTGGTTATGCATTTTGCATGTAAGATTTCTTGTTTAATCATAGACAGTCTCTCTTTTCCCGTCTAAGTTTTCATCTTACACTAAGAGAGTTCGTGACCGACTGATTTGCACGAATTATGGCATTCATGTTATGATAAAGGATTTATTGTGACATTATTGTTCTCTCTAGTTTTCTACGTTTGAGCGTAAGAAGATCTTGCATTTAGATGTTTTCTTCCACAGTCTGTTAGGAACCCGATGTTTATAACAGACCTTCGCATCTCTTTGATACAAGTCTTCCCCCTACTCACCCTTACTACAACTCATTGTCTGAAGTTATCTAATACCTCACTTGCCCATGTATGCCTAGCCTAGTTTCGGAGTTGGAACCACGTCGTTTGAGTTAATCTCCATCTGATCACCCTATTAAACAAATCGTGACATTAAACTGATGGGTGTCGGGCTCTGCTCCTGCAAGCAATCCAGGGGTGACTTCCGATGCTAACATTTATGGCGTCATTGCCGGGGACGAAGTTGAAGATTTTCCCTGGGCAAAACGACATTGAGCCTCTGATTCTGAAGGTGCATCAGACATCAGATCCCTTAAAGATTGCTACTGTGCACCTGACGACTCCACTGTGTTGACTCCATTATTTCCACATCACTATTTCAGCCGTGACTACTGTTAGCACACCTGAAAGCTGACCCTAAGGAGCTTTCTCGAGAAGGTTTCAACAGTTGCTTTCTCAGCCTGAGAAGTTTCCTGGGGTAACGATAATGTTAAAGATTTGGCATTTGATGGTGAACAAGGATCGGGCACATTTGAAGTTGTGCATATTTCACCTAGCGACTCCATGATTCAAGGATCGATTGGCAACTCCACTAGTTCGATATGGAGAAAATTTTGGCTCAAAGGTTTTCTTTCTGTGACTTTTCCCAGATAGTTGGTTTTCCTAATGCACTTCCTGATAGAGACATCTGGGAAGATTTCCTCCCCGAATTTCACGCACAGAGTTGGGAGGTACCAACTGAGCATTTACTGGACTTCCATGAAGCTATTCACCGACACAATATCATGCATGAGGATGTCCGGATTAAGCTCTTCAGGTATTCATTGAAGGGAGCTTCTCTTGAGTGGTGTCGATCTCTTCTCGCTGCGAGCATCCGCTCTTTAACGGGTTTTCATACAGCTTTCAATTCTTTTTGTAAAGATTACTATCCAGCTAATGGTTTGTTTGAAAACTGTTGTAAAGTGTTTTCTTCACTTCAGGAAGCCTCTACTAGCCCTGAAGATCAGGCCCATGATGAAGCCCTTACTGTGGAGGAAAGCATCTGTTGTGAAAATATAGAGGTGTTGGACGATATTAATTGTGTTATCCCCAAAGCGAAAGCATCTGACATCATATCAGATGCATCTGTTCTTTTAGATATTCATGAAGATCAACATGCCTCTTGTGGAGATTATGAGTTTGCAGAGCGGATGTGGTCCATGGTAGATGGCTCACCTGAGTATTGGGTTGAAGCAGAGATTCCTAGCAACCCTGTTTCTGAGGACAGAGACCTTCCCGCTTGTAAAGAAGAGATTATTGTGGAAGAGGTTTCCTCCCTTTTTCTCCAGGGAGTTTCTCACGATATATTTTTACCTGGGATTAAAGAGAAAAGGATTATGTATGAGCAACCAGAAGCAACAGGTCCCGCT
>JASDQU010374253.1:136007-151974 GCA_032191745.1 Picea mariana | reverse complement strand
ACAGAATACATAGAGACATTTTCATGAGGAAACCCATAAAGGGAGAAAACCTCTTCTTCTTAGGATGTCAATCAAGATCCAACTTTCATGTACATCATAGTCTTTGAGAACCAGCTCAAATATGAGGCTACAACCTCTGATAGCAAGCTACAACTTGCAGAGAGCACCAACTCTTAGATTTCTCTAGCACCTACTAGATGAAACCACCAACTCCCAAAATATCTTCTAGCACCAACTAAAATTTAGAGGACTACAATCCTCTCTAGCACCACCCTGCCACCCTTATTGAATCTTACAAAACTTATTTACTTAATCTGTCTCTAATCTGATCTGTTACAACTCAATGTCTCCTCTTCCTTCTTCATCTTCTATGTCATGTTCCACTTCTGCATATTTTTGCTTCTATGCTCTGTGAATCCATTGCACTCTTCTTCATCTATGCTCCGCTCTTTCTCCTCCTACACACCACTACATATTTGTTCATATTTTCTTCTTCATTTTATTCTCTATGCTCCATCTTCATTCTATGCAGTGTGCCTCTTCTGTGATCTTTAGCTCCTACGCACCACTCCCTTCTATGTGCATGAATAACTATCTAAAAAAAACTCATCTCTTCTCTGTTCTACATCTTTTTATCACGCCAAGTCCTCTGTCAGATAATACTCACAACTCTTCATCTTATCTGGTGTTTATCCTAAGTCTCTTTCGATCCTCTGGAAGTTACAGTCGATCATTTTGATTCATTGATGGCAATCAGTCGTTTTCTAGTAGTGGAGTTAGATGTGCAACTAGGAGTGGGTTGGCCCTTCCATCTATATAGTAGATTCAAGAAAAAACATGAGAAAGTGGAAAAATACCCTGGATTGAGTGTCTACTCTATAAATTATGACCAAAATACCTCAATAGATGCCTCAAATTCCAAGGCACCCTCACCAAGAATGCCATGTCATCCATCATTACCAATGTGTTGAAAACCATCTAAAAAATATGTCAATTGTTGGAAATCCAAGGAAGAGGAGAGCGCTCACCATGATGAAATGTATATACCATCAAGTATGACCATAGGACCATGATAGACACCAAAAATCCTAGGGCGCTCTATCCAATTATAGTGATCCATCAACTGTGCCAAAATCAACCCTTGAAACCCTAAGTTGTTGAAAAATGCATAAAGGAAGTGAGTGTTTCACATGAATAGTTGTCTATCTCATAAAGTATCATTGTAGGTGTACAATAGACACTCCAAGAGCTAGGGTTCTCCATCACAACATTCCAATAGCACATCATCATGAAAATCCTCATCAAACCCCCCAAGATGCTCCAAAGTATGCCAAGGAGATGAGCGCCTATTTTTTCTAATATCATTATGAAAGTATAATACACCATGCATAACCTTAGGGCTCCCTCACCAAGAGTTTACGATTACCCCAATCATGTTAATGTTGCTTGAAGGCCTAGTTAGCTCCACAAAAACGACAAGTAATATGCAAGAAGTCCAAAGGAGGTAAGTTCTCTACAAAATCCATTGTATATCACATCAAGTATCATCATAGTAACTCAATAGACATGTTGCAAGTCAGGGTGATCTCCTACAAGCATCAAGTATCATGCATCTAGTGGCAAGTAGGTGAGTGCTCCATGGAATCCATTGTCTATTTCATTAAGCTCCATCATAAGAGTAAATAGGCACGTAAAATACTAAAGTGATTCATAGAATCATATCTCATCATACCACACCAACAATTTAAGAAGCAACACCATGAAGTACCAGCACCACAAGCAAGTTGCTCCAAACCCCCACATTGTCACAGTCTAGCCATTCTCTATGCTATCATCGTTTCTTTTCTTGCCATCAATGACAAGCACACTCTTTCTATAAACATGCCAACAATCATAATTTATGCTTCATGATTACCCAAGTTAGTAAGATGATGATTCAAGTCAAATCCATCTAAGAATGTAAAAGGAAAAATTTTGTTGAGCGCTACAGGAACTTCCACATGTCCCTAATTGTGATAATTTCGAGCACCATTGGGAGACTTGGAAGTCATGGATTGTCCTACAAGGATGAATGAAGATTCCAAATAGTTAGAAATTACCCAATAGACAGCCACAACATGAGAGGGTAGGGTATTTTCACCTGTACATGTCTTATGTCAAAGATGTCACGCAGATGAGGTTTCTTCAAATAAGTTCCTTTAAAATTTGGTGCATTATTCGTTACTACTGCAGCTGGTCAATTTTAATTTTCATCCATGGAGCTAGAAAATCCCCTATATTTCTCATTGCACAACAGACATATCCTTTTTTTTTTTCCAGAAAAGATTCTAACTTTCTGGTTGTGATAGTTAAGAAGGGAGGTCTAACAGTAAATAAAAAGACTCCTATAGGAAAAGATAGAGTTGCTACAAGAAAAAAGGGTAAAAAGAATAAGAAAGGCCCAAACCCTGCGATCAGATCTTAAGGAGATCATCCCAAGAGAATGAAAACTCATTCTCAATCCCTGCAGATGAAAATAAATAGTTTGGATTTGCTGGCAGAAGAAATTACATCAGTTTTTCAAGGAGATCTTCCAGCTTAAGAATTCCACCTCCAATGCAAATCCTAAACTATGACTGAAAATGATAGATAACAGAAGAAACCTTTTTTTTTTCTTGTATCTAAGGTTTCATTCCTAATTTTTTTATGATCAGTTGTAACCTGGGCAAGGAAAGGAGTTGAAAACGTGCAAAACTAGTTTTTTGTATGTCGCTACAAGAAGTTCTCGCAGCTCTCCACACAGAAAACATGGGATTTTCTGGAAATGATTGTTTTTGCAGTCAATTTCAAACTCATAATATGACCATATAGAGAGGTATTTTGAAAACATAAAAGAGGTTTTTCTCAAGAATGAAATGATATCAAGAAACCTCCCTCAATTCTTACACAAGTGTCATGGTTTGGGAGATACAAGCAGATCTTTACAACTCATTTTTCAAATTTGAAAATACATGAATTTTCTTGTTTTAGTCATCTTCTTTGGGCACAGATTACGAGGCAATGGAAAGGTATTTTGAAAAATGGAAATAGGTTTTTCTCAACAACAATCTAATATAAAAAAAATCCCTCAATTTTTACACAAGTGTCATGGTTTGGGAGATACAAGCAGATCTTTACAACTCATTTTTCAGATTTGAAAATATAGGAATTTGCATGTTTTAGTCATCTTCTTTGGGTATAGATTACGAGGCGATGGAAGAGTATTTTGAAAAAATGAAAGCGGTTTTTCTCAAGAACAAGCTACTATACAAAAACCTCCCTCATGTTTTACACATGTGTCATTCTTTGAGAGATACAAGCAGATCTTTACAACTCATTTTTCAGAAATTCACCATATGTTGTGAAATGGGATAGATAGCCCTTAGTTCGATTCCACATGTGCCAAGATGAGGTGTCAAGTCAAGAAGACACGTGGATGTTCAAGGAGGATATTTTTTCTAAATATCCTCAAATATTTGATTTGATTTGAATGCATTTAATTATTTAAATGTCAAAACCTAGATTTTAGGTATGGGACTAATTTTCCATATTTTTTGTAATCTTGTTGATATGACTAAGTGAAAATTCAATCCTAAGAGGTGTCATATATGTCTATTTTTAGTAGATCAGATACAAGATTCGAGGATATAGTTTCTATCTCATAGATCTATAAATCCCATGGAAAATCATATGTAAAGGAGAGAGGATTCAGTCTGAGGGACTGAGGAGGAGCTGAGGATGGAAACTTGATATTATTTTTAGAACCTTTTTTTTCACTAGACCTCTATGTAAAGATATCAGTTGAAAATGAAGCCAATGATCAGTTTGTTCTATAATTCTGTGTAAATCATATTTTCTTGTTTCTCTGCTTGAATATGCTATGCTTCTATTGAGTATACGTACGCATTTTCTGTGATGAGAGGGTCGTTGTGTAGGGTATGTTGTAACCTTTTCCATAGAGCTATTTGAGTCTTTAATTCATGTTTATAAAGGTTTTATGAATGTTGAATTATTCCTCTACTATTAGACATATTGAAGAACATGATGTTTTTTTATTATCGTACAATTTTGTTTCTCATATTTCTTTATCACATCCTACTATCTCATTTTCTGATCTAGGTTTTATTAATCTAATCTGATGCACATAGAAAGTTGGCACAAAAATCCTAATCAAAAGCCTCCATCTTTGATCCTACCACTCTCAAAAATTTTAAAATATAAACCCTTATTGAGCATTTTTTAAGCAAGGTGTGCTAGGCTTGACTCAATTGCAGTCTTGAGTCGACTTCTAGCACTAACATCTTTTGGCATCGTTGTCGAGGAATGAAGAACGAAGTAATATTTCCTGGGAGAATGGCATCGATCATATTCTCTTCTTGATGGTGAAAAAGAAGTGCACATATATCAGACTACATATCATTTACCTGGCAACTCCATAATCTAAGACTCCACTGGAGGAAAAATCCTATTGATAGAAAAATGAAAGCACGAAATGGAAAAACAAGGTATCATCTCATTATCTTTCTCCATGAAATTATGTTCTTCTTTATCAACTCGTTCATGTCTTTCCCTTTGCATGTAAAGAGGATCTTCCTATGATTTGTTTATTTATATGATTGTAAGCCTACAAATGCATATTCTCCCCTCGGTAATGAAGATTTGTCCTCTTCATGCACTATTGACCTTGATTTTATCCCATCATGTGAACCTATTGAAAAAACTGAGGTCTATGTTGCAATTTATCCTAAAATTGACTCATATTGTAAACCTGTGGATTATGAAGTTGATACACCTTCTAAGGTCCTTGTTGAACCTTGCAATCAACCAGTTGACCTTTCTGTTCATCCTTCTGAAGTTCAATTAAGAATTAGAGAATTTTTTAAACCTCTTAATATGCCTCCTATCCTAAATGCTTACCCTCCCATGTTCTTTGAATACCTTCCTGTGTTTAAAGGATAGGATCATATTGCAGATGAAAAACACATGGAAGATTTTGAGGTTGAGGATTTCATTAATAATTTCGAAATCATGCATGAGGATATTATTTTGAGGTTATTTTCCAAATCCCTAGTCGGGGATGCTGCTTTATGGTTTAGAAATCTAAAGGCTTGTTCTATTTGTTTGTGAACTGATTTTCATCGTGTATTCCTAAGATATTGGGGTGAAAAAAAATGTGTTGATCAGTATTTGATCGAACTTAATAATATGAGAAGATGAAAGGAAGAATCCATTGCTACATTCATCAGGAGGTTTCACAGTTTTTATTGCAGTATGCCTTTGGAGATTCGGCCTTCTGAAACAGCTGCCATGGTGTATTATACGCTATCTCAGCATCCTGAGTTGTTCCTTTATCTTAGAGTAGGAAATCCTCATCCCTTGAACAAATGTTTACTAATGCTAAGGAGATCGAGGAGAATTTTCGAGCCTGTGGGAGGTTGCCAAAGCAGTTTTGGGATGAAAGTTTTGGAAAAAGTAAAGCTTATGAGCAACACAAATTAGATTTGGATGTAGAGCAACTGGAAGAACGATATGGAAAAGAGGATTTTTATGAATAGAACTCAGATTTGGGACAACTTTCTGCATCATTTTCAGATTTCAATTCTTTCTTAGGTCTTGAAATTGATAAATATGAATTTTCTACTAATGAGAATGCAGATTTATATGCTCATAACTTATACCAGCAAGGTGAATTTACAAATACAATTAACTATTTTTCTAGTTATGAGCCAAGAGATGATTGTGTTTATGAGGATGATCATGGGGGTCATTTTTCAAAGGATAATTTTCTTTGTGGAAGGTTTTCAGTTGATCATAGTAGGAACCCTTTTAATCCTACTACTGAAGTCTCACATGATTATTTTGTTAAGGAAACAATTGTTTCTCCAAAGCACTTGATTGTTCATACTGGAAATCAACAGTCTTTGTTTTTTTATGATTATCTCCATGATTATATGTTTTCAAGTTTTGGTGCGGGATTTGTACTGCATGATCAAATAAATTTGGTTTCTCCTTATTGTCATTGGAAAGGGTAGTTGTTGTTGAAGGAACAAGGAGGTCACCTTTTTCTTAGCAAAAGAGAATTTAGGTAGTGGAATTCATCTCATCTGGATCAACAAGTTTGTGATCTTGGTTTTGAATCTAGTAGCACTAATGTTGGAGTCTTATTTTTTTTATTTTTTGAAGATTTCAGATTTCATCATATCACTGGAATTTGAAGGTGAGTATGGTTTTCCAAAGAATTTATGGTTGTTATTATACCTTTTTTGTTATCCGTTAATCAGTTGTAGACATGTGATTCTATCGTTTTTGAACCTACTTTCATGGCTGCTATGGAAATTTTCTTTTACGTGAGAAAATTAGAGAGTTGGTTAGAGTAGAGTAGGGTAGGATGAATAATATTTGTTTCTAGGCATTTGGTTTGCTTCAGTTTGTACAGTATGGGTAGACTACAATATGCAATAGTATATTTTGTTTTCAGTAGTGTGTTTTCAGAATTTGAATAAGTTGCAAAGGTTTGGAAGGTGGTGAATAACTCCATAGCCCAATGAGTAAGGCACATGTCTACGATTTCTTGGGGTTCCACAGGGAGAACTCCATCCCCCATGAAGCCATTTTTATCACCTATTTTCTTTTGCTAATTCTCATCTCTCATCTCTTAGTTTCTACATTTCAAAACAAAATTATAAGCCATAAATCTTAATCATTAGTTTGATTAAGGGTTCAAAATATTATTAGGGGGTTAAATTAGTATTATGTTGAGAGAACTGAGGGATACTTAGCCTTGTAAAAATGGGATAGAGGAAATTATACACATGTTTGCATGATTGTTTGATGACATCATTAGCTTTAAATCTTTTCATTTGATCTATATGTTATATCATGATTTATGCTTTGTGATTACCCAAGTTAGTTAGCTACTTATTCAAGTCAAATCCATCTAATAATGTAAAAGGACAAATATTTTTGAGTGCTACAGGAACTTCCACATGTCCCTAATTGTGATCATTTCGAGCACCATTGGGAGACTTGGAAGCCATGGATTGTCCTACAAGGTTGAATGAAGATTCAAAATAGTTAGAAATTGCCCAATAAACAGTCACAACATGCAAAGGTGGGGTATTTTCACATGTATGTGTCTTCTATCCAAGATGTCACGTGGATGAGGTTTTTTCAAATCAATTCCTTTAAAATATGGTGCATTATTCATTACTACTACAGCTGGCCAATTTTAATTTTCATCCACAGAGCCAACAAATCCCCTATATTTCTCATTGCACATCAGATATATCATTTTTCTACAACAAATTTTATATCTTTCTGGTTGCGATAGTTAACAAGGGAGGTTTGACAGTAAATAAAAAGACTCGTACAAGAAAAGACAGAGTTGCTACAAGAAAACAGGGTAAAAAGAATAAGAAAGGCCCAAACCCTACGATCGGATCTGAAGGAGATAATCCCACGAGAATGAAAACTCATTCTCAATCCCAGCATCTCAGAATGAATAGTTTTGATTTGATAGAAAAAGAAGTTACATCAGTTTTTCAAGGAGATATTTCAGCTTAAGAATTCCACCTCGAATGCAAATCCTAAACTATGACTGAAAATAATGGATAAAGGAAGAAACATTTTTTGTTTCTTGTATCTAAGGTGTCATTCCTCTTTTTTTTATGATCAGTTGTAACTTGGGCAAGGAAAGGGGTTGAAAATGTGCAAAACTAGTTTTTTGTATGTCGCTACAGGTAGTTCCCGCAACTCTCCACACATAAAACATGGGATTTTCTGGAAATGACTCTCTTTGCAGTCAATTTCAAACTCACACTATGACCATATGGAGAGGTATTTTGAAAAACTGAAATATTTTTTTCTCAAGAATGAACGCATCTCAAAATACCTCCCTTAGTTTTTACATAGGTGTCATGGTTTGGGAGATACAAGCAGATATTTACAACTCTTTTTTCAAATTTGAAAATACATGAATTTTCTTGTTTTAGTCATCTTCTTTGGGAACATATTACGAGGCGATGGAAAGGTATTTTAAAAAACTAAAAGAGATTTTTCTCAATAACAATCTCATATACAAAAAATTCCCTCAGTATTTACACAAGTTTCATGGTTTGGGAGATACAAACAGATCTTTACAACTCATTTTTCAGATTTGAAAATACAGGAATTTTCTTGTTTTATCCATCTTATTTGGGCACAGATTACAAGGCAATGGAAAGGTATTTTGAAAAACTGAAAGACATTTTTATCAATAACAAGATAATATACAAACACCTCCCTTATATTTTACACAAGTGTCATTATTTGGGAGATACATGCAGATATTTATAGCTCATTTTTCAGAAATTCGCCATATGTTGTGAAATGGGACAGTGATCCCTTAGTTTGATTCCACACGTGCCAAGATGAGGTGTCAATTTAGGAAGACACATGGATGTTCAAGGAGGATATTTTTTCTAAATATCCTCAAATATTTGATTTGATTTGAATGTATTTAATTCTTTAAACGTCAAACCCTAGATTTTAGGTATGGGATTTATTTTCCAGATTTTTTGTAATATTGTTGATATGACTAAGTGAAAATTCGACCCTAGGAGGTATCATATATGTATATTTTGAGTATATCAGATCCAATATTTTTGGATCTAGTTTCTATCTCATAGATCTATAAATCTCATGGAAAATCATATGTAAAGGAGAGAAGATTCAGTCCAAGGGACTAAGGAGGAGTTGGGGATGGAAACTTGATATTATTTTTAAAACATTTTTTTTTACAAGACCTCTATGTAAAGATATGAGCTGCAAATAAATCCAATGGTCAATTTGTTCTATAATTCTGTGTAAATCATCTTTTCTTGTTTCTCTGCTTGAATATGTTATGATGCTATTGAATATACGTATGCATTTTCTGTGTTGAGAGTGTTGTTGTGTAAGGTATGTTGTAACTTTTGACACGGAGCTATTCAAGTCTTTATTTCATGTTTAGAAAGGTTTTTTGACTGTTGAATTATTCCTCTACTCTTATACATATTGAAGAACATGATGTTTTTTTATTATCTTACAGTTTTGTTTCTCATATTTCTTCACCACATCCTACTATCTCATTTTCTGATCTAGTTTTTATTAACGTGATTTGACTCACATAGAAAGTTGGCATAAAGAGCCTAATCACAAGCCATCTCATTTTCTGATCTAGTTTTTATTAACATGATTTGACTCACATAGAAAGTTGGCACAAACAGCCTAATCACAAGCCTCTATCTTTAATCCTAACACTCTCAAACATTTTAAAATCTAAACCCTTATTGAGCATTTTTGAAGCAAGGTGTGCTAGGCTTGACCCAATTATAGTCTTGAGTAGACTTCTAGCTCTAACACTTAGTACTTCTTGCTGTTATTATAAACTTTTATCTACAGCCATTAGGGCTGCAGAAACCCTAACACATTTTCATTAATAACTCACTTTTCAACCATTGGAATTTACTAAAAGTTTGCAACAATAATCTACTAATCTAAGTGCATCTTTTAGGTGGATTCTTTGTAAGCTTTAGTGGTTGAATGTGTTTCTCTAAAAAAAAATTCTACATACATAAGGCTGCAATTACATCTCTATAATACTATTTTATTACATCCTTGTTTCATGCTAAATTCTTAATCTTTCATTCTTGGGTTAAACTAGTATCTACTAGCTTGTCTCTTGCTTATTCAACCAAACTTTTAGCATCTTTATTTGCATCTCTTACTTTCTTCTTGTTGCTGATATATAATATTGTTTACTACTGAAATTAGGGACAGAAATCTTAACTTGTTTGTCCACCTAACATATTTTGTGCATACTTGGCTTTCCTTATGTCTCGGGAAGGTACAAATCACCCTTTGTAGAAACTCATACCTCTCGAAAACCATTGGCTACCCTCAAGACTCTTTCCCAAGTATTTTTCACACTTATCATCTTGACCTACAGGGGATACACTTCCATCATACCACTTTTCATCTCATTCCCCCCTAGGATCATCAGGATTCTCCCCTTGAGGTGATTACTTCATCTCTAAAGTGATCGGAATACCTGCCTAAGTTGAAAGTGGGTAGGTGTTCTCTTAGTTGTCTCCATTTTGTGGTTGAGTTAGGATTTTCCCAACCTACAACTTCTTCGATAACATCGGTGACTTTTATGTTGTACATAGTGTCATTAATGTATTGTCATTGATGTCAAATAGTATAACAATATACAGAGTTCATATCAAATCAATATATGTAGTATAACCGTTAGCAAAGAATGTCAAACAGTATGCATAGATCAAATATCGTATTAAACCATGCAGAGATTAAAGCTTAGGAGGGTTAGAAATTGAAGATTAGAATCTCATAAGAGATGATGCACATGAATCTCTAAAGGGAAAGCACAATGTTGTCATGGAATTCAGAAACAGAGAATGAATTGGACGATGTGTTGCAATCTCATATGGTGTATTCTTGGAAAAATATAAGATAGATCACATGATATCACCTGATGAGGAAGTAAAGGCCTTTGAATTGGACTGTGATGGTAAACATGATCGATGGAAAGAATGAGTAGTTGATCAATGTAGAGGGAAGGTGAGAAGCCTCAACAGTCGTCTGATCAAGAAATTGACGATGTTGATCTTCTCATGTAATGGGATTAATCCCACATTGGAAGTGCGAAAAATATTATGTGGGTTTATATAGACAACCCTCACTATACTTATTCGACGCGCAGTGCAAAGGTATGGCAGGGGATCTAGGTGCTTGGACTCCTCGAGAAGCTCACCATCCTAGAGCATGGGATGACCTGTCAGGCCCCCTACCTTTTGGTCAAAGCGACAATAATTGTCGATCTGATGACGAAGGATCTCAGTCGTTCATTGGAAATATTTTTTTTGTATATATACATTGCACATCAGTCATATGGGTGACCGTGGGCTTAAGGGTCATTTTGGTTGATCCACCAAATGATCATAATAAGTCATGACTGTTGGATACGCAAGTGCCATATCAAGGGCAGAGATTGATTGCAGAGTGTGAATGGAGAATTAAACTATACGTTATTTCTAATCCTGGAATTATTCTAGATCATCAGATCTCATCGATTCAAATATCAACAACTGTGGTTGACTCACTGACAATCACACAAATTCAATTGCGGAGTTTGGGCAACAAATTAAACCACTCGCAAGTTACGGTTCCACAATCCAAATCAACAGTTGGATCAAGTTAAGTGGAAAGATAGGATAAGTAAAGACGAAGACCGCCTGATATGAAGTACCGAAGTAAATGAGGACCATCTGATCTATTCAGAGTGCACCAAGGTATGAGTGGTCAAATTCGACGTTGACCACTTTAGGAGAAAAGGGTTGAGAACAAGTAAGATCACCCAAAGGCCGAAGTACTGAAGTAAATTTGAACTATTCGATATGAAGAACACTTCGAGAGATATCAGGACCATCAGATCATGTTTAGTGGAAGGACAGAGTAAGCCAAAAATGTCCTGAAATAAACGTAAGTCGCCTGATCTGAGGAAACACTTTGGAGTATATCATGACTGTCAGATCGAGGAAACTAGAAGGATAGGATAAGCAAGGCCAAAGGCACAAAATCCTGAATAACTTAATTCACGATAGTCGTTGGATCATGTTAAGCCTTTTCGGGTTAAAGAATGACCATTGGATGAATTCAAGTCACTCGAGGTTTACACTTCAAGGAATCTCACTTTAGGACAACTAGAAAGTGGAGAAATCGAATTACCCGAAGTCCCGAAGGATGAAGTTCTGAATTCACGAGGATAAGACATGTATCATTCACATTGAGATCCCACGTCATCAACAGTGATGTCAGTAAGGACACATGGCGTAATCAGTTGTTGACAAGTGTCAAGGTCCCATAGGTACTTTAAGAATATGTAAGCCATGAATCTAGGTGACATGTGGCATCCACTCAGGAAGTTCCACATCAACAAGTGACATCAGCAAGTTACATCACTCCAGAAGTTTTTACTTCGGGAGTTTCACCACCAGCAAATTCCCTAAGTCCCAAAGTCTCGAAGGTTGAATTATCGAAGTGGACATGAGTCATACGATCTGAAGAACACTTCGGGAGCATTCTCAAATGTTGAAGATTGTGGACACGCGTCTATTATTTGGGATATTTGTAAAGAGGATGAAATTCAAAAAGGACGAAATCTTGAATTCCCTAAGTAAATGAGAATCGGCCATCTCTTCATGGAAATTAAAAAAGTGACCGTTGATTTTATTAAGTGATCAAGAACTCGCTTGAACTAGCACCTGGTCACCACCTATGGTCATATGGAATAAGATAAATAAAGGTAAAATTTAATACATCTCTTAAGTTGATAAGCCTGTGGTTTTGTGTTGTCGGTCATATGTAAATGGTTTGAAGGAAGTGCCTCAGCAGAACTCGGTTCTTGTAGTATTTGTAGCGATTTGGAATCGAGTTAAAAGGAAATCGTTCCATACTGTTAGCGATATTTCTTGTCATGGGCTCGAGAGAATTCGGGTCCACAAATTGCACGAAGTGATCAAGCGCAGCGCGAGAGAATCCTTGGTTTTTTCAAGTGAGCATGTCAAGCAAGCGGGCAAGGAGTCGTCGGCATCATCCAAGATCGATGATCTCGCGAACTTGGGAGTTCGCAGGGTAAAGGCACAAACATTGGGTATCCCAAGTCATGAGGATGCGAGAAGAAAGCAGGTGAATAACTGTTGGATCTGGATCGAAGAGAGCCATTGGATCCGCACGTGGGATCACGTATCGGGGCCTCGCAAGAAAAGGCTAGAGAATTTGGGTGCAGAAATTGTGAGATCGCGAGGAGAAATATCCCGACAATTGGAGGCAGTGGGGGCCATAGCAGAGTCAGTGAGTAGAATACAGGTGGCACGAAGCCTCGGGATCTCGCCGCAAGAAATCCCAAAGTGTTGATGTTAGGATTCGCGAGTCACAAAGCGTCGAGGGCAGCTGGGACTCGGGCCCACAGTCTTGTCGAGGTGATTAGAACCGTCCATCAAAGGGGGGACACGTGGTGCGCGATTAGGCTCCATCGCCTCCTCGCCCCTCGTAGCTTTGAAGAAGAAGGATTAACTCTCCCCAGCCGCAAGTCACGAAGTGCCAAGGGCGTCTAGAGCCTGGGCCCACAATATCACCGAGAAGATCTCAATCGTCCATCGAAAGTGGGCACGTGGCATGCGATTAGGCCCATCGCCTCCTTGACCCTCGCAACTCTTAATAACAAGGATTAACTTTTTCCATTCGCGAGTGACGAGAGCACTTTGGGAATAAGCACATGGCCACATCTCGTGGTCACTTGGGGGTGATAGAAAGAACTGCGCAAAGGGCTGAAACACTGGGTTTAGCCGTAGAAGGGATCACTATGTCCTCTAGGTGCTAATTCAACTTGGTCTCATCCTAGTACCTGCTCGCAGTGAATGAAGAAAGGAGAGGGTGGTTGAAGCCTTGCCTCACTCATTAATTGCAGGGGATGGAGGGTCTGGCGAGCCATCTGATCGAGGAAGTCCTGTGCTTCGATTTTCTCAAAGACGCCATGCCAAAGTCCTCAGCTCGATAGAGAAGTCTGTGCACGCTAGCTCAGCATTTACTGGCTCAGCTACTCTTCCCCTGCAGAGGCCATGCGAAGTTAAGAAGACGTCTGACGAAGGACTTCCACCCGAAGATTGATTGAAGAGATGCTACGCCTTGGAGGGCAAGCACGCCTCTGTTAGGCAAATCCACCCAAGTATATGTAGGCATTTTTGCCATTTTTGTAAGGATCGATGGTAGAGCAGAGCTCCCTCCTGTAAAATTTAACAGACATCCTAGTGTGTTGGATATGCATCTGTATTTGAGATATCTTGTCTTATGACAGACAGTTTTCCTTGCTTCATCTAATTTTCGTCTCATAGAGAGTTCGTGATTGACTAAGTCGTGCGAATTATTGCAGTTCTGTTATGATAAATGATTTATCGTTGCACTGTTGTATTTTCTGGTTTTCTGCATTTAAGTGTAAGACGACCTTTCATTTGGATGCTTTCTTCTTCAGTCTGTTAGGAACCTGTTGTTCGTAACAAACCTTCGCACTCTTCCCGTATAAGTCTTCCGCCTGTTCACCCTTTACTACAACTTGCTATCTAAAGTTTATATAAGACCTCACTCACCTATGCATGCCTGGCCTAGTTTGGAGTTGGAATGATATCATTTTGAGTTGGCTTCCATTCGGTCACCCCATCTATAAACAAACCGTAACATAAAATTGATGGGTGTCGGGCTCTGCTCCTGCTAGCAATCTAGGAGTGACTTCCGTCGCCAACATTTCTGGCGCTGTTGCCAGGGACGAAGTTGAATATTTTCCCCGGGATTGAACGACAACGATTAATTGATTCTGAAGGTGCATCAGATATCAGAATTATCAAGATTGCTGCTGTACACCTGGCGACTCCATTGTGATGACTCCACTGGGGAGAACCTGCTCTATCAATTGTGGCTTTTAGAGGAAGACACACGCGGTCTCATCCACAGCTACCTCTAGCTACACCTGAAGCTAACTCAGAAGCAGTGCATATAAAGGGAAAGAGATCTGCAAAAGAGGTTTCCATCGCCGAAATAGGTAATCCACCATCTCCTTCTGTAAGAACTCCTTTTTCTCCTCCTCAGTTTCTTGATAGACCCCCTTCAGAGGCTTCCCGTTTCCTGAATTTTGGGAGTGTTCCTGCTGAGTTTTCCTCTCCTAGTCTGGGACTTAAGGAAGAAACCCTTGTCACTCCCCTCTCCTTTGAAGTTGTTTATCGGCGAAGACACGTGCCTGCAGAGGATTTTCCCCCTCCACTTTGGGACTCATTCCCAGTATCCCCATCGCAAACTCCTTCTCCTCCAAGTTCTCCGCCACCTAATATTCCTATGGCTAGTGCTAATCCCCCTATGACTAGAATGGAATCTATTATAGCCACTAGGTATGCTCCCCTTGTGTTACCTCAGCCCCTCAATGCCCTCCCGGCAGATGGTTACCTCAAGCAACTACCTAAATTCACGGGTGAGGGGGACGTAACTGTAGATGAGCACCTAGAAGCTTTTTACAGTTTCACAGATGACAATGTCATCATGCATGCAGACGTATGGATGAGAATTTTTGTCCACAGCCTCCAAGGAGAGGCTAGAAAATGGTTCAAGGCACTGCCTCCTGGATCTATTGATGGGATCGAAGCACTAGACAATGCCTTTTTGAGACAATGGGGAGATAAAAAGGATTTCATGTATTACATGACGGAGTTTGGGTCGTTGAAGAGAAAGGAAGGAGAGTCTGTCTCCGACTTCTCCAAGAGATTTAATAAAATGTACAAGAGGATCCCTGCTGAGATAAAACCCTCTGAAGCTTCTGCAAAGATCCCTTACTCTAGCACTTTTGATTCTGATTTCTGCCTGCTGTTGAGGGAGAGAAGAGCCACTACCCTGGCCTACATGCAGGATGCAGCCGTGGAGGTGGAATCTAACATATTGGTTGTCAACCGACTCAGGAATGCAGGTGATAGAAGTACATCCAAGAACAGGTCTGAAGCTTCCCCATCTGGTTCCTCTCCCATGCCCCATCAGACGAATGAGACAACTAGAACACTAAAATCACTTGCTGCCAATATAGAAAGGTTGGAATTAGAAGGGAAGCCCATATACAGAAATCCCCAGAACACTGATAATAGAGGTTTCAGACGACCAGCTAACAATATGCCTCAGGCTTTCCCGAGGGAACAAAGGGGAAAGGACAAAGAGGATCAAAGGATTCAAACCCCTCTCCAAAATAACCTGGTTACTCATGAGGAAGGAGAGGAGATAGACGAATTTGACCTTGAAATCCACTGTGTTGAGGAAGCTCCTCCTTTTCCCCATCTGACTCAGTCTGCATATGAAAAATCCATGATGAACATATTGGGCA